>JAJIBD010002402.1:0-11963 GCA_021461705.1 Cryptotis parvus
GACCAGTCCCATAACTTTGAGTATGCTTCCCAGCCATTATGATGTGGAAAATAGAAACTGCAGAACTATAAGGCATTTCTGAGCCTTGGTAACTCTTAAGTGCATGCACCCTAAATGCCTTAAAATTATGAGCATAGGTATCTTTGCAGGGATGCTTGCTTCTTGATAGTAGATGTTCCATATTCAAGGATGCTAGTCAGGCTAGGATTGGAAGTCTGCTTCCATCACTCTGAGATTCAGTTTTCTTATCTAGAAACCAAATGTGTAAATTTTCTCATTATAACTAGATATGCCCTATTTCTCTCCAAATTTGCTCCCCTAAGTGCTCCCTATCTCAGAAAATGGCACCACTGTTCAATAAATTATTCAAACCCATAATCCAGGATTTGTTATTCACTACTATTTTTCCCGGCCATGTACAGTCCATCATCAAGTCTTACAAGTTCCATACCCAAAGCCCCCACCCTAAGTCTACCTACTTTCCTGTAGCTGCTCCAGCCAATCCCTGGCTCTCTATCACCCAGGCTCTCAGGATACTCTTTGACCCCTCTTTCATCTATTTCTAATCTGTTTCATGAAGTGCCCTAAGAATGCGTGTGAACTTTTAACACTACTTGCTGGCCATTGCACTTGCAATACAGCCCATAATCTGCACTCCATTCCAGTGGTTTCAAGGACATTATCTTTCAGTACTTGCCTTTCCCTCTCCTATTATATCATGTACTTTCAGTTGGTTCACCAAGCACCAGTCACCCGGGAATGTTCTTCTAATGACAGGAATACAGGTGCTCTTCCTTGCATCAATGCATTTGCCTATCTGTTTCTTCTGTCTGGAACACTCTGGTCCCTGTGTCTATCCACCTCCAACCTCTATGATTGTGTGTCTCTGAACTGAAATTTAATCCGCCTCTTGTCTAATGTTTTGAAAGAAGCACTTGCCTCCTGAAATTGGTTATGACATCATTCTATTTTAATTTTGTTCACAGAATTTCTTATCATTTGTATGTATATTTTTATAGTTTCATTTGTATTATCTTTTCACTTTTTTTTTCAAAACGTCTGCTCAGACTATAAATTCTGTGAGAACGGGAACTTACCTGATTTCATAAAGGGAATTCACCCATGGATTTTTTGGGATTTATATTAGAATCTGAAACTAGTTGTACTCAATAACTATTAATTGAAAATGAATAGATAAATGAGGGAGTGAATAATAATACTAAGAGATGAAATAACTTTCTAAAAATCCAGGAGAAATGACAGAAGAGGAAATTATTTGCAAACCCAAACACCATTGTCTGCAGTGGTTTTCTTTGTTATCATTATGAAACTCGTATTATCAGTTCCCTCTGCACAGAAGATGGGAAATGGGGGCTCCTTGGTGCTGCTTCTTCTCTTGTGCTTTGGCAACCCATGAGTTGCTCATTTCATAGTGAATTTTCAGTGCTCGCTTAAAAGCTGGCCGAAATATCGAGAGTTTATGGGCCTAATTAACACCACACTTTTGTATTTCTAAATACTATAAATCTTGAATTATTAGAAGGAAGAATTTGAATTGACTCTTGGGAATTGTTGCAGGACACCTAAGAGCCTCTGCATCTGCGCTGGATTGCCTCCTGCAGGTCACTTCATAGATAAGGGGGGTAGTTTCCAATGTGGAAGTTTATCTGACCATGTATCCTGTATTGGCTGGTATAAATATTCTTTCATGCTACCACAATCATCGTGGGACTAGCTAGATCTTACCAGCATATTTGCCTGGCCACGTTGGATCTCTAAGTAATTAGACAGAGAGAAATGCTGTTTGCCTCCAAGCAAGCAAGCATAGCTCCGATAACTCAAAGGCAACTAAAATACAAAACTACCGTGAAGTAGATGAGACTCTTGTGAAGGCTTAGAGAAATATTTAAATGGCATTAGTATAGTCTTTGGTACAGAGGCATGCCATCTCAGAAACCCCCTTTGAACCTTATAAAGGCATTTCCAGGCAGATCTGGGATCAAGACTTTAGCATCTAAAAGGGCCAAGACATTAGCATCTAAAAGGGAGAAATTACCTGACAGCATTTGACCCTCCCTGCCACGGGTAGTTACATTTAGCTTACAGCTCTTCCCAGATCTGCTAGGGAGGCTTTGAAGCCCTGGGTTCTTGTAAACAGCCAGAAGGCCTCCTGAAGTTGCTACATTTCTATAGAGCTATTTTCTTGTTTTCATCTTTAGATAGCCCAACCCACAATGGGCCAGGCTGGTAAGTTTTGGCAGATTTCTATCTATTAAATAAGCTGCAAGGAGAAAGAAATTCCCTTTTTGCCATTTCGTCTTCCCTTGGCATTTTGCTTCTCCGTCCTCTTGATTCTTTTTTGGGCCTCAACACATAGTGGCAGCCATCTTGGCCTATATGTGGCTGGGGCCTAGCTGGTTACCCAGAGTCCGGAGGTTTTCCCCTGCTTTTGGATTGTATATCAGAACCTGTGATAGTAAAGCCCTTTTAAAAACTGGATTCCTGAGTTTTCATTCATTTCTTGCCAGCTTTGGAGGTAGACGGGAACTTGCTTCCCGGTACCGTTGGGGACCCCAGCAGCTTCCCTGTCGGGGTGCTCCGCCGGGTCCCGACAGTGCCGGGAAGTGAGTTCCCTTCTACCTCCGGGCCGGGCGAGGAATGGATGGACACTCAGGAATCCGATGCGGTTTTAGAAGGCTTTACTTATCACAGGTTCAGGCATACAAATCAGCAAAAGGAAAACCCGATGCTTAGGATTCCAGGCTAGAACCCCAGCCACGTAGGCCAAGATGGCGACCACCACGTGTAAAACTTCCAAGGGGAATAAACGCTCACAAGGCGAAATCCCACCGGGAAGAAGAAGCCCGGGAGAGCGGGAACCGGCTAGTTTAGTAGCCCCCGCAACTCAGACCTTCCTCCCATTGTTATGGAAAGCAGGGAGGGTCCAATGCTCCTTAGGTAGTCCCCTCCCTGCATCTCACCTAGGGCCTTTACTGTGCTAATGTTTTGAGCCGGAATGCCTTTGGGAAATGTAGAGAAGGGGGTTTCTGAGATGGCATGTCACTGTACCAAAGACCAACACCAATGCCAGTTAAATATTTCTCCAAGCCTTCACAAGTCTCCTCTACTTCATTGTAGTTTTATATTTTATCAGGGAGCCATGCTTGTTTGTTTGGAAGCAAACAGCATTTCTCTCTGGTCTAATTACTTAGGTGTCCTTACGTGGCCAGGCTAATATGCTGGTAAGATCTAGCTAGTCCCACGATGATTGTGATAGCATGGGAGAATATTTATACCAGCTAGTACAGCATACATGGTCGGATAAACTGCCACATTTAGACTACCCCCTTATCTAGGAGTGATCTGCGGGAGGCAATCCAGAGCAGATGCAGCGGCCCTTAGGAGTCCTGCAACACTTCCCCAACACATGGCATCCTTGGGTGGGCACAAACCACCAACCTTTCGGTTATAGCCCAGTTAATAAAGTTCCTTTCTGAGAACTACTTTATCCTTTTACAAATCTTCTGTGTTCTTACGATTCTTAAACTGTACTTCTGCATGAGGGCAATGTTTAATAGAGAGAGGGAGGAATGTAATAGATTAAATGCAACCTTGAGGGATGAGGTTTGCTCAGAAATTAAAGAAATAAGTGATAATCATAAAATTACATGCAGACTGGTCTTAAAGCTTGAGGACAAATTTATTAAAAAGAGTTAAAATTTGAGAAGAAATTAGAAGAACAGGATCTACAATTCGAAGAAAAATTAGAAAAACAGGAGTGTAAAATTATTAAACTATCCCTGTATCACTGTCTTCCGTTCATCATCGATTGACTCAAGCGGGCACCAGTAACATCTCCATATGTCCTGTCTCATGCTAGTAGAGCGCAAGGGCACCTGCTTGCTCCAGGAACATAAAGAGCCTGAAACCATTCCAACATGTCATGGGAATGAGGTCTAAATTTTTTACTGGTATTTGGCATATCAAATATGACACGGGTAGCTTGCCAGGCTCTGCCGTGTGGATATCATACTCTTGTAGTCATCTCTAAATTCAACATTTATTGATGAACCACTTGGTGATAGACTGGTCTGTTGGGTGGAGTTCTGACGACAGGAAGTCAGATGTGGAAAATGGAGGCCCTCATGGAGTGGGGGTCATCTGTCTTGTTCCAAGGCTCTGCTGTGGTGGCGGGCCAGGATTAGAACCCGCCATCCCTCCTGGGCACCTCGTGAGCAGCTGGGCACAGGGAGAGCCAGTAGCAGCTCTGGCACATGTCTGTGAATCTCTGGATCAGCATACCTGAGACGGATTTAAAAAATACTGCTGCAGGGAGGATCTCGATGAGCCGAACTGTGATAGCCTGGTCTGCTGGGTGGAGTTGTGAGGAACAGTTAGCCTTGGAACAAGACAGATGACCTCCCACTCCATGAGGGCCTCCATTTTCCACATCTGACTTCCCTCTCCTCAAAATTATTAAACAGGATTCAAAATTAGAAGAACAGGAAAATAAAATTACTAAACTGGATTCAAAATTTGAGGAAAAATTAGAAGAACAGGAAAATAAAATTATTAAACAGGATTTAAAATTTGAAATAAAGTTTGAAGACCAGAAGAAGGACATCAGTAAGATAAGCAGTAACTTAGAGGGAGAAATCGCAGAGAGTTAGAATCGAGGGACAGAAAGAAGAGGTCTGGAAATTAGATATAAGATTGAAAGAACAAAAAGAAGAAATATATAGGAAACTTCAACCAAGAAATGGATGTGTTATGCAGGGAGATTTCTGATTTCATGACTCTACCAATCAGGGCATAGTGCATACCCGATACTGAGGCGTCACCCAACTAAAAGCCATTCGTAAAAATGCCCCAAGGCTGTAGACTTGAAAATGGTGTATACATTTCCAGTGGGAAAAAAATCTAAAAATAATTCTTATGTGGCTGATAACTTAGAGGAGGAACAGGGAAACCCAGAGGAAGCAGGCTGTCAAACTGAAAATCGCCCTGGAGTTAATACCTTCAAAGGGGAAGATGCTCTTCTGACAGATACTTCAAGCTCTGATGAGGGAAGAAGGGGAGTCACAGGTCAGCTCGTGCAGGCCCCAAGAGCCTTGAAGTTCCTCTGGTGGTCAATCTAATAATAATCAAAGAGCAAAGCCCAGCAATATTTCTCATGACCAATCATTGTATCACTGTCTTCCCATTGTTCATCGATTTGCTCGAGTGGGCACTAGTAACATCTCCATTAGTCCTGTCACAAGCAAAGTGTAACCCAAGGGCATTACTTGTCCAGGGACTAGAGGAGCCCGAAACAATTCTTCAGGTCATGGAACTGAGGTCCATAATTGTTACTAGTTTTTGGCATAACTGGTAATTAAAACGGGCAGCTTGCCAGGCTTTACCATGTAGGTGGTATAGTCTCAGTAGACAGCTCTCAACTCGAGCATTTACTGATCAAACTTAAAGGGGTGATAAAGTAATAATGACTTATGAAGAATTAAATATTGAGTCAATAACCCAGTTCAGGAAGGCTTGCGACAAGTTTGGAATAGCAATTCCTTATTCTTTAAAATATTTAGATGATTAGAGCCAAAAAAAAGAGTGGGTATTGTCAGACTTTGAAATGGTAGCCCGTACTTATCTGAACCAATCACAGTTCATGCAAGGGCAAATGTGGTATGCAGATGGGGTTAACATGAATATTGACACTTTAAGAAACACAGAATCTGGCCATAATATAACTTTTGCCATGCTGAAAGGTGAAGATGAATGGCGAAAAGAAAGAAAAACAAGTGACATTATCTGAACCTGTTTTAAGATTTGTTCGGGAGACAGCATTAAAAGCATGGGAAAAAGTAGGTTCAGACCCAGAATATCTAGGTAGCTGTACAAAAATTTACCAGGGTCCTAATGAACCATAGTTTGATTTTATTGGGAAATTAAGTGAGACAATCCACAGACAGGTTCAAGACCCATCCACTCAACAAATCCTAAAACAAACCTTAGCATATGAGAACGCTAATCAAAATTGTCGAGCAATACTATATAGTATTAAGGAAAAGAAGACTCCATGGGATATCTAAAGGCCTATAGAAATGTTGGTTTTGCCTCCCATGGAACACAGAATGCTAAAGAAGCTTATCCCGTGTCGGGGCGCTCCGCCGGGATCCCGGACAGTGCCGGGAAGCGAAGTTCCCTTCTACCTCCGGCCGGCGAGGAATGGATGAACACTCAGGGATCCGATGAGGTTTTAAAAGACTTTACTTATCACAGGTTCAGGCATACAAATCAGCAAAAGGAAAAACCCGATGCTTAGGATTCCAGGCTAGAACCCCAGCCACGTGTAGGCCAAGATGGCGACCACCACGTGTGAAACTTCCAAGGGGAATAAACGCTCACAAGGCGAGATCCCACCGGGAGAAGAAACCCGGAGAGCGAGAGTTTAGGAGTCCTGCAACAATCCCGTACAGCAGGAGGATCAGGATAGGGGTGAAATATCGAACAGCTTCAGGGAGAGAAACAAGAATCCTCAAAGGATAGACAGGGATCAGAGGAAACTATGCTAATAATCACAACTCCACCACGCGGAGGGCCCCACCTGGACTTTGCCCAAGGTGCAGGAAGGGAAAACATTGGGTCAGAGAATGTCAGTCTGGAAACAAAGTCAGCCTCAGGCTTCATCTGGGATGATAATCTGCTATAACTGTGGAGGGAAGGGGCACACCTGTAGAAATTGCCCATTTTCTAGAAATATCAATACAAGGCAACATCCTAATAATCCCTTTATGGGAAATGTTACATGGACCCCTTCCAGGCTCCACAAGCTCCACAGGCTCAAATAACACCTATGCCTCCCCCAAATGCGGGAAACTGGGTGGGGACCCAGAAAAGGCCCAGCTGATCCAGGGGCACTCTCGTTCATTCCACCTGCCCAGGTTCCTCAAAATCAGAATCCACAGAATTACAGTCAATAAATACTCTCTGGCATACCCCTTCAAACAATGGCAGTCTCAATATTCTCTGCCCTAAGACAGTCACAATATAGCCAATTCAAGATCCATATACACTAAAAACAGGGATAAAAGGACCTACTCCCCAGGTAGTATGGGTTTAATTCAGGGGGGGGTTGGCTGAAATTTAAGGGAATTAAGAAGCATTTCGGACGTCTGGATCCTGAATTTCATGGAGAGATAATACTGTCAATCTCTGTGCCAAGTAAATGGACTATTGAAAAAGGGGAACTGCTTGCTAGACTATTACTAATTTTTGAGGATCTGTCTGGTCAGTCCGAACACCCTAGAACTGGTGGCTTAAGTAGTACCAATCCTTCTTCCACCTTCATTGTTGGTTATACAGCCACACATACCAAGCCCACCAGCCACCTGCTAACTATCTAGTTAGGTACACTACCAGGATTTTTCAGGCCAAGGGGCTGATTATACCCATAGAAATTTGTAAAAGAAATTCAAAGGTATGTTGGATACTGGAGCAGACATATCCATAATCTCCAACAAGTATTGGCCCTCTAACTGGGCCCTAAAGAAAGTGTCCCATATTTTTACATGTAGCTGTCCAGTTTTCCCAGCACCAATTGTTGAAGAGGCTTTCATTACTCCAGTTTGGACTCTTTGCACCTTTATCAAAGATTAACTGATCATGTCATTGAGGGAGGGTGTCAGGATATTCAACTCTATTCCATAGGTCCACAGGTCTGTTTTTATTCCAGTACCACGCTGTTTTAATTACTGCTGCTTTGTAGTACAGTTTGAGGTTGGGAAAGGTGATGCCTCCCATCTTCTTCTTCCCAAGGGTTGCTTTAGCTATCCGTGGGGGTTTATTATTCCATACAATTTCAGGAGTCTTTGGTCAATTTCTTTAAAGAATGTCATGGGTATCCTTATAGGAACCACATTGAATCTGTATAAAGCTCTAGGGAGTATAGCCATCTTGACAATGTTAATTCTCCCCATCCATGAGCAGGGAATGTGTTTCCATTTCCTTGAGTCCTCTTTTATTTCTTGAAGCAGTGTCTTGTAGTTCTCTTTGTATAGGTCCCTTACACACAGATCAAAATGGATTAAAGATCTCAATATCAGACCTGAATCCATAAAAACATTGAAGAAAATATAGGAAAAACCCTCCACGAGATTGAAGCTAAAGACATCTTCAAAGGTGAAACACCATTAGCAAAGCAACTAGAACAAAAAGATAAACATATGGGACTACATGAAACTAAAGAGCTTCTGCACCTCAAAAGAAACAGTGACCAAGATAGAAAGACAGTCCGACAGAATGGGAAAGAACATTCACCCAATACCCATTTGATAAGGGGTTAATATCCAGGATATATCAGGCACATACATTGTTGGTGGGAATGTCGACATGTACAACCTTTCTGGAAAACAATATGGAAATTCCTCCAAAGACTAGAAATTGAGCTCCCTTTTGACCCAGCCATACCACTCCTGGGAATATACCCTGGGAAGCCAAAAACACCCAGCGGAAACACAATCCGCACTTTTATTTTCGTAGCAGCACTACTCACAACAGCCAGAACCTGAAAACAACCAGTATGCCTGAGAACTGATGACTGGATAAAGACACTGTGATACATCTACGCAATGGAATACTATGCAGCTGTTAGGAAAAATGAAGTTATGAAATTTGCCTATAAATGGATGGACATGGAAAGGATCACGTTGACTGAAATTAGTCCAAAGGAAAGAGAGAGACATAGAATGACTGCATTTATTTGAATGTCATAAATATATCAGGTGATCTTACCAAAAGTGGAAATTACCACAAACGTGTGGGAGTCAGAGGTTAGGTAAGATAGAGAAGGGAACATGTGTGAATAAATGTCAAAAGGTCTGATACCAACATAGAACTGAGCATTAAATACAGGCAAAAAATGCAAATGATGGCTTCTAAGTGTATGTAGTGCAACCCACAATGTGTAAGAGAAGGAAAAAGAGAGAGAGGGAGAGAGAAAGAGATAAAGAACCTGCAATTTAGGCAGGCTATGGGAGGGGAGGGAATTGGGGACATTGGTGGTGGGAAATGGGCACTGGTGGAGGGCGGGGTGCTGGAACACTATGTGACTGAAACCTCCAAACAATGAGGTTCATGTTCTCCAAACATGAACAACATTGTAACTGTATATCTCACGGTGGTATAATATAATGTTTTTTAATAAAGAAAGAAATTGTCCCATAGCCTGAGCAGGATAGGCAATATCTCCTCTTCTCTTCTCCGACAGATTGCGAGATGGCTGCCGTGTATTGGCCCTGAAGGGAAGGTAGCCATGTTCCAGCCTTATATAGCCCCTATGCCTTTAACTTTATGGGATCGCGACATGCTGGAGCAGTGGGTGGCAGTGACTCACATACCTCCTCCAATCCCCCATCGAGCAGCTGTTCCAAATCTCCATAATGAGCCTAACTCAGGAATATCCCTTTTAAATTGGGGCTGCTTTTGGTTAGCGCCCACCACCTATCCAGTATTCAGTGGAAGTCTGACAAACCTATATGGACACCACAGTGGCCACTCAATATCAAAAAATTAGAGGCGCTAACAAATCTAGTGGAAGAACAGCTGAATTTAGGACATTTTGAGGAAATATTTTCAGAATGGAATTCTCTTGTTTTGCGATACAGAAAAAAATCAGGCAAATGGCATTACTGATTGACTTAAGGAATGTAAGTTCTACTATGGTCCCCATGGGAGCGCTGCAACCTGGGCTCCCCTCTCCAGCAGCTATTCCTAAAGATTGGCCGTTAATTATCATAGATTTAAAAGACTGCTTTTTACAGCATACCTATCCACCCAGATGATCGGAAAAGGTTTACAGTTTCAGTTCATTCTATTAATCATAAAGGCCCTTTATGTAGGTTTCAATGGACAGTATTGCCCCAAGGAATGACTAATTCACCTACAATGTGTCAACACTTTGTTGATGAGGTTTTTCGACCCATTAGTGCTAAATCTCCTGGTGCATACATCATTCACGACATGGATGATACCTTGCTAGATTGTGATAATTCCAGAGATCTCCAGAATTTATATAATGATGTAATGCCAGTTTTACCAGAGACTGGTTTACAAGTAGCTACAGAAAAAATCCAGATGCAGCCTCCATATGAATATTTGGGCTATGCTCTTGACTGCACTACAGTGCGTCTTCAAAAAATTTCCATTAGTCAAAAGAAGCTCAAAACCTTGAATGATTTTTTAAAAACTGCTGGGAGATATCAACTGTGTGCGCCCGCCCTTGGGATTCCTAACTGTGAGCTCAGTAACTTGTTCCACACCCTTGAGGTGATCCTGCTTTGAATAGCCCAAGGCAAGTAACTCCTAAAGCTGAGAAGGAATTAGACTCTTTCATGGACTTCAAAATCTTACCTCTCCAGATTTAATCCCGGAGAAAAATTATGGTTATTGGTCTTCAACACTCCCGAGTCCCCAACTTCTGCTATAACCCAATTATCTGGACCGTAAGAATTGGTTTACTTACATAACAAGCAGAATCATACTGCTACACCATACCTTGAGATGATAGCCAACCATTATAATTAAGGAAAATCAAGAATCCAAGTATTACTTGGACATGATCCTCATGTAATTGTACTACCTGACCCTAAAAGAGAAATTGAAGCTGTTTTACCACTCAGTGAAATCCTTCAAAGAGCCTTAACAGATTTCTCAGGAGAAATATATTATCATTACCCAGCTGGAAAAACCTGGGAATTTCTGAAAAGGACAACCTTTGTAATTTCCACCATTGTCCGCTCCTCTTCCATTCCTGATGCTCCAGTGTATTATATTGATGGTTCCTCATCAGGAAGGGGTGGAATTACAGGTCCTTCACTGGCCACTACTGTGCATACAAATTATAAATCTGCTCAACAAGTTGAACTCGCTACCCTGATATATTTTACTATCCCATATATCTGGCCCATGTAATGTGGTGAGTGATTCTGCATTTGTAGTTGGTTTATTTCCTGGAGTTGTCACTGCTTCTTTAAACACCCATAATCCTATAATTCAGGCACTACTACATAAACTACAAGATCTCCTCTGAAAAGAACATTCCCTATATACATCTCCACATCTGTTCTCACAGCCGACTCCGGGGCTGATGGTTCGAGGAAATGAAGCAGCAGATCTCTTGGCAGCACTAGTATTTAAGTCACCTGAGATTTAAATCTCAGCACCAGAATCTACATACAAATGCCCCCGCCTTCATGTACACCATGGCACCCCATGGAGACAAGCTAGACAAATTGTCTGCACCTGTCCTGTCTGCTCCTTTACATTGTACATCTCATGTGGCCAGAGCAAATCCTCGAGGTTTACAGGGCAAATCAATTGTGTCAGATGGATGCAACTCATACTAACTTTTTTCCCAACAAACCATTCCTTCATGTGGTCATTGATACATATTCTCATGGGCTGTTCCTATGACTTCTGAAAGAGCTAACACTGTTCATTTTACTCCAGTGCTTCTCTGTCATGGGTATTCCCCATACCATAAAAACAGATAACAGTCCTGCTTACACCAGCAAAACCTTCAAATCCTTTTGTGAGGAATGGCAGATCAAACACATTACAGGAATTTCATATCATCCACAAGGACAAGGGAATTGTTGAACTTGCTCACAGAATGCTTAAAACTCAATTATTAAGCAACCAAATATAAGTATGCCTCCAGTGGATTCTTTATCTTTAACATTAGTCACCTTAAATTTCTTAAATATAGTTCGAAGGAAATCCCTATACCAGCTGAATGTCACTTTCAAGAAGATATGCAGACTCAAAAACAGTCAGATTCACCCATTTGGGTGAAAATTGATGATAAATGAATTGCAGGTCACCTCCTCATTTGGGGAAGAGGTTATGCTTTCATTTCTACAGATGATAACCCTGTCAAGAAACTCTGGATTCCTCTGCGACTTGTTATGACT
>JAJIBD010002403.1:0-120530 GCA_021461705.1 Cryptotis parvus
TTCTCTTTCTTCCTTCTTTCCTTCTTCCTCCTTCCTTCCTCCTTTCCTTTCTTCTTCCTTCCCTCCTTCTTTCCTTCCTCCTTCCCTTTCTTCCCTTCCTTTTTCCTCCTCCCTCCTTCCTTTTTCCTTCCTCCTCCTCCCTCCTCCTTCCCTCCTTCCTTCTTTCCTTCCTCTTCCCTCCTTCCTCCTTCCTTCCTCCTTTCCTTCCTCCTCCTTCTTTCTTTTCCTTCCCTCCTCTTCCTTCCTTTCTTCTTTTTTCTCCTCCCTTTCCTTCCCTTCTTCCTTTCTTCCTTCCTTCCTTCCTTTCTCCTCCCTCCTTTCTTCCTCCTTCTCCTTCCTTCTTTCCTTTCCTCTTCCTTCCTCCTTCCTTCCTTCCTTCCTTCCTTCCTCCTTCCTTCCTCCCTCCTTCCTTCCTCCTTCCTTCCTTCTTTCCTTCCTCCTTTCCTTCCTTCCTTCCTCTTCCTTCCGTCCTTCTTCCTTCCTCCCCCCCTCTCTCCTTCCCTTCCTTCTTCCTTCCTTCCTTCTTCCTCCTTCCTCCCTCTCTTCCTTCCTCCTTCCTTCCTCCTTCCTTCTTTCCTTCCTCTTCCTTCTTCCTTCCTCCTTCCTTCCTTCCTCCTTCCTTCCTTCCCTCCTTCCTTCCTCCTTCCTTCCTTCCTTCCTCTTCCTTCCTCCTTTCCTTCCTCCTCCTTCCTTCCTTCCTCTTCCTTTCTTCCTTCTTCCTTCCTCCCTCTCTTCCCTCCTTCCTTCCTCCTTCCTTCCTTCTTCCTCCCTCCTCCTCCTTCCTTCCTCCTTCCTTCTTCTTTCTCCTTCCTCTTCCTTTCTTCCTCCTTTCCTTCCTCTTCCTTCCTTCCTCTTCCTTCCTTCCTCTCCCTCCTTCTTTCTCCTTCCTTCTTCCTTCCTTCTTTCCTTCCTCTTCCTTCCTTCCTTCCTCCCTTTCCTTCCTCCTCCTTCCTTCCTTCCTTCCTCCTTCCTTCTTTCTTCCTCTTCCTTCCTTCCCTCCCTCCTCTCTCCTCTCTCTCTCCCTCCTTTCCTCCTTCCTTCCTTTCCTCCTCCTCCTCCTCCTCCCTCCTTCCTCCTCCCTCCTTCCTTCCTCCCTCCTCCCTCCCCTCCCTCCCCTTCCTCCCTCCTCCCCTCCCTTCCTTCCTTCCTCCTCCTTCCTTCCTTCCTTCCTTCCTTCCTTCCTCCCTCCCTCTCTCTCTCCCTCCTTCCTCCTTCCTTCCTCCTTCCTTCCTTCTTCCTCCCCCCTCCCTCCTCCCTCCCTCTCCTCCCTCCCTCCTCCTTCCTCCCTCCTCCCTTCCCCCCTTCCTCCCTCCCTCCCTCCCTCCTCTCCCTCCTTCCTCCTCCCCTTCCTTCCTCCCTTCCTTCCTTCCAACACATCCAGTGATGCTCAGGGCTGACTCCTGGCTGTGCACTCAGGAATCACTCCTGGTGGTGCCTGGGGATCCCTAGGGGATGTTGGGGATAGAATGCGGGCAAACGCCCTCCCCACTATTCTGTCACTCTGCCCATGGTTCATTTTCTAAAACTTTGTAGCCTGGGACTGGAGCAATAGCTCAAAGGGTTGAGCTTGGCTTTGCGTGTGTGGGAGGCTGGGGTCCACCTGGGAGTGCCTGTTCTCAGCACCACTAGCTTCACCCTGACCCCTCGACCCCGGCTGCACCTGGTCTCAGCGCTAGCTTCTCTCTGGCCCTCTCTGTGCTCGCCATACCCAGGACTCAGACACTATGCTGGTGTGTGCCACTGTGCTTCCCTGCCCTTCCTTCTGCTCTCCACATGGACGCAGGCGTGAACGGGTCCTTCTTGCTCTTCCCTCGTGGGCGTTTGCTCTTTCTCCTGAGATTACTGGCTGCCGGCTTGCAGGTGATTCTCAGACGTGGTTTGCTGGCAGAACACCACGCAGGCGTCACCCTCTGCTCTAGCTTAGCCCTCAAAGCAAGTCCCACACAAGGCTGTTCTCCCCCGGAGCCCGTGCAGTTACTGTAGCAGGCTCTGGGGAGGCAGGGGTGGCGGGTGCAGGGACAAGATTCTGGATGATGCTGGGAGACTCAGCTTGTACTAACTGCCCGAGACCATGGAGCCCCTGCTCCTTTCCCTGCTCGGACGCCAGCAGTGCTAGGAGTCAGCTGCGTGTGATGACGTGGAGCCGCTGAGTGCTTGCTCCAGATAAGAGCTTGGCCTCTGCCTACTGGGGACTGCTCCTGGCTGAGGCCCGTGTGCCGTGTGTCTGCGCCTCTCCCACACCCTGACCTCGTTTCCAAGCCCTCCTTGTCCTCTCCCCATGCAGCCCTAGTCTGCCCTGCCCCCCTCTTGCCCACATTACGTGTCCCCACTCCCCAGCCCCCTGTCAGCTGCTGGGTTCTTCCTGTACTGATGGGGCTGTGTGCCCCTCCAGGAAATAAGGCCCCTACTCTCTCTGCTTCCAGAAACTTCTGTCTCTCGGTGTCTCTCCCAGGACATCATCTGCTCCCAATGGGGCCTCTCACCCACCCTCCTGGCTGCGTCCAGCCCCCCCTCTCCTCCAGCAGCTGCTTTGGGCAGAGTCTGGCAGGTCCATGAGGGATGGGAGATGTCGGAACTCCCGATTCACAGAAATGCAACTTTATTGTCTGAGTACCGTGGGGAGCGAGAACTATGGCACCTACTCTAAACGATGCGTCTGCAGCTGGCCACTCACTAGGGAAATGCCCTTCTCGGGCCTCTGACCTGTACCAGCACATGGCCAGTGGCCAGGAGGAAAGACACAGCCCTACCAGCATTAATAGCTGGTCCCTCCCTCCCTGTCCACCCTGCAGGATGCCAGAGCTGGGAGCAGAGGTGGGAGGGCAGTCCCGGGTGCGGGGGTCTCCTGGGAGCTGCCCAACCTCTCCCCATGTGCAGAGGGGCCACACTCATGACCTGGCTGGACTCCAGGGTTCTTGAGACTTCCCACATTGCTGCCAAATGCAGGAACAGGTCTAGGCTGGGAAGACTCAGAGGGAGGACATGGAGTTGGGATGGGTGGGCTGGGACCCCCTGGGGGTCTTCCACACGACATCTTTAAGGTCTGAGCCCCAGAGAGCTGGAGCCTCGGGAAAAGCCAGATCAGCAGCTGTCCACGGCCCCCACCGTGGGAAGGTCCCAGTGGCCCAGTGATGGTAAAGGTCAGGAGGTGGCCCAGATGGACACTGGACACAAGGAGCATCCTCACTGCCTCTCCCAGGGCTCTGCTGCTCATCAGTGACCTCCAGCAGCCTGGCCATGGCAGCAGAGCTCTGCTGGACTCTGGCCCACTTAGCCCAGGGGACACTGTGGCATCGGGGCCCAGGAGGCAAGAAGCACAGGATCTGTGAATCCGCCCACCTGTCTGTTCCAGGGAAGACTGCGGGGTGGGGGCTGGGGACCCCCCAGAGAGGACCGGGTGGGCACAGACTAGCAAGCCAGGGCCAAGCATCTCCCTTTAGACCACCCGAACCTCCCGTGTTTCCCATCCCCTTGTGTCCCGATGTCATTCTTGCAGTGCCCTCAGTAGTAAGTCTCCTTCTCCCACCCAGCCTGTGGGAGAGATAGACAAGGGATTATAGTGGTCCTCAGGAGCTTGAGAGCCCAGGGAGGATGCAGAGAGGCTGCCCAGGGCGGGGCCCTCATGGTGAGGCAGACAGGGCTCAACGTGTGCCCGTTCTGCCTCTGAGGTTCTGGATTTAAGGTGCTCTGGGGTGTACCCGCCAAGCACTTAGGTACTCTGCTTTGTTCTTTCTCTGCATGGGTTGGGGTCACTTTGGGCAGTGGACACTGGGTCTCCCACATGCAGACTTACACCCAGCCCCCAAGTGCCCGGAGCCCCCTTCACTCCTCAGCTGAGGTTAGGCTGCAGGCTGCATGGGTGTGTAGGGGTACAGGGACCATGTGTGGTGGGGCCCTCACCTCCTGGGTAACGGCGCAGGATGAGCTTGCGGACCTCATCATAGATGAAGATGAGGAGGCTGTAGGGGACGGCGCAGAACCACCATGTGACCCTGAGGGGTGCAGAGGTCAGGGCCGCCTATGGCTCTGTGGCCCCAGGCAGGGCAGCTCCTGTGGACACTCACTTGAGTGGGTACATGCGTAGCGCCACGCCCATGCCTGGGCAATAGGACAGGAAGGCGGCCAGCGCTGTCTCCTCCAGGAGCCGAAGATCAGGATCTTGTTCCTGGGGTGGAGGCAGGCTCAGCAGGGAGTCCCCCTAGGCCCCATGGGATAGAGAAGTGGCCGGAAGTGGGGGGGCCATGACCCTTTCCCACGCCCCTGCTTCCTGAGGACGCCTGGTGAGCCGGGCATGACTTGCTTGTCTGTCTGCTCCTGGGGCCGGAAGCTGGGCCCTGAGCTGAGATGCAGCGTCCACCCAGCTGCACTGCCGGCAGGGGACCCCAGGTTCGCCCAGGCTCTCCTCAGGGCTCCCTCATTTCCCACCCAGGATCTGAGACTGCCCCTCACACTCTTCCCCGAGGGCCCCAGCCCCACTGTGTGTCTGTGTCTGCACGCCCTCACCTGCTGTCTCACACACCCCTGCCCTGTGTCCCCACACCTTCACCCTGAGTGTCCCTCCCTCTTCTGGGCAGG
This sequence comes from Cryptotis parvus, assembly GCA_021461705.1. Classification (NCBI taxonomy): domain Eukaryota; kingdom Metazoa; phylum Chordata; class Mammalia; order Eulipotyphla; family Soricidae; genus Cryptotis; species Cryptotis parvus. The sequence goes on from JAJIBD010002403.1 coordinate 4,576, forward strand.
AGGGGTACAAGGGGTGGGAGGAGCTGGGAGGGGGAAGAACTGACCAGGGCCTGCAGGACCCTGTGGTACCAGCAGCTCAGTGGCACCTGTGTGGGGGCCCAGGGGCTCACCGCATGCCCTGTGGTACCAGCAGCTCAGTGGCACCTGTGTGGGGGCCCAGGGGCTCACCGCATGCCCTGCTGGAAGACGGAGTTCGGCCAGGTCTTGCAGATGATGAGGTCGGCCCACTGCACCACCACGATGCTGGCGAAGAAGGCCGTGTGGCAGGTGAACTCCACCACCTTCCGCTGCTCGTAGGTCTGGGGCACAGGGGCCAATAAGCATTTCTGCTGCTGGGCACCTGCCCTGAGCCCTCCCCTCCCAGTGCCGCCTGCACCCACCCACTCCTGCCCATAGCTGTCCTCTAGGTCGTTGGTGGAGGCGGTCATCCCAGTCCAGCCGGATGCCCAGCAGCCTGGATGGCAGGGGAAGCCATTCTCAGCCAGGATCACGAGTAAGTGAAGAAGCCACCCAGTGCCTGGATCATCCCTGGGGAGCCAAGAGCAGGGCTGATGTTGGAGAGCGACCCCAGTAGGGGAAGAAGCCCAGCGCAGCAATCCTGACTGTGGAGTCCCAGGCTGGGGAGCCCTGCAGCTGCCCTGGCACCCACCGATCTGCCCATAGGCCATGCTGATGAGCCGCTCATTCACCAGCTTGTCTGTCTGTGGGTTCCGGGGCTGACGCTTCATGATGTCGCTCTCAGCAGCTTCATACGCCAAGGAGATGGCTGGGACCTGGGCCGCAGAAGGGGGGCCTCTTAGACCATGCTCAGGACTGCTTGCCCCAGTCACTGCGCGGCCCCCTGCCCTCACCATGTCGGTGCCCAGGTCGATGCAGAGGATGGTTACGGTGCCCAGTGGCAGTGGGATGTTGGCGATGATGAAGAGCAGGAAGGGGGTGATCTCAGGGATGTTGCTGGTCAGCGTGTAGGCGATGGACTTCTTCAGGTTGTCAAAGATGAGGCGGCCTCAGGGAGGGCATCAGGGGGCTGATGTGCCAGCCCTAGCACCTGAAATCCCGGGCAGGCTAGGAGGGACTTGGAGGACCAGGGTCCTACTGTCAAATCCATTAAAGGGGCCAGGAGCAAACATGGAGGCTGCAGGCTTTGGTGTCCCATGGGTCACTGAGCCCTCATCTCCCTTCCCTCCTGGGACCCCGGATCACGCCCTCACCCTCCTCCACGCCTGTGACGATGGACGCGGTTGTCGTCCAGCAGGATCATGTCAGCGGCCTGCTTGGACACGTCTGAGCCTGAGATGCCCATGGCGATGCCGATGTCGGCCTTCTTGAGTGCAGGGGAGTCGCTTCACGCCGTCCCCTGTCACGGCCACGATGGCCCCCTGCGGAGCATCCGGGTGGATCAGGGGTGGTTCCTTCCCTCTCCCTCTCTCCTTGGGGTCAGCCCCCCAGTGCGCACCTGCCGTTGGCAGCCCTCCACGATGATGAGCTTCTGCTGCGGGGATGTGCGGGCAAAGACAATCTCGTGTGATTGCGCAGGGATCTCGTCCAGCTGCGTGGAGTCCATGTCCTTCAGGTCAGAGCCGTGGACCACACAGGCCTTGGCCTCTCTGATGGGCAGGTGTTCGTCAGGGCTGGCCCGCCTCCTGTTGGCTCAGGCCCCGCCTCCTCCCAGCTCAGACCCCACTTCCTGCCACCTCAGGCCCCGCCTCCTCCCAGCTCAGACCCCTCCTCCTGCCATCTCAGGCCCCGCCTCTTCCCAGCCCAGGCCCCTCCTCCTGCCTTATCAGGCCCCGCCTCCTCACAGCCCTGGCCCCTCTTCCTGCCCTTTGAAAGGGGTACCACCTGCCAACTCAGTCCTTCTCTGGGTAGCTCTGGCCTACTTGGGGCCACAGCCCACTGTAGTGACTGAGGGTAGGGAGAACGCCCAGCAGGGCTCAGGGCCTCACCTGGGGTTGACCTGGCTGACGGGATGTTGAGCCGGGCTGCGATGTCCTCCACGGTCTCGTTGCCCTCGGAGATGATGCCCACGCCCTTGGCGATGGCCTTGGCCGTGATGGGGTGGTCACCGGTCACCATGATCACCTAGGAGGGTGGACAGCAGGGAAGCTGTGCGTCAGCTAGAGGCCAGCTCTGCCTTCTCGTGCCCTTGGCATTTGGAGCAGAGGGCAGAGGCGTGCAGACCCCCTACCTTGATGCCTGCACTCGCGGCACTTGCCTGGCGTCGGGCACAGCTGCCGGGGAGGGTCAATCATGGACATGAGGCCCACGAAGCATAGGTTCTCAGTGGGGGAAGTTCAGCCTCGTCCGTGTCGAACTTGAAGCCCCGAGGAACTTTCCAGAAGGTAGGTTCAGCATACAAAACCCTGGGGGTGCAAGGTTGGAGCAGGAAGGGCAACCTGAGCCTGGCCCTGGACAGCCCCGCAGCCCTCCAGCCCTGCCTCCTCCTCCCAGCCAGCCCTGCACCCTTCCCTCCCTCTCGCACCCCTCCCCAGCTCTGCCCCCCTCTCAGCCCTGCCCCCTTCTCCTCCCCAACTGTGCCCACGGTGCTTCTCTCACCCAGCACACGCCGCCCAGGCCACCCAGCTCCATGTAGGCGTTCTGAAGGCGTCCTGCATCTCCTTGTCCAGGGGCAACTCCTTGCCCTGGACCAGGATGGAGGAGCAGCGGTCCAGGATCCGCTCAGGGGCACCCTTCATCACCAGCACGTAACTCTGGGGGCTGTCTTCACGCTCGTGTATGGACAGCTGCAGAGAGCCGTCAGGTAAGAGATTCAGGGGCTCAGATGCTAGCACAGGGCACAAGAAAGATCCCACACTGGGCGAGCTGCTGCGTGGTCTGAAGTGACTGGGCCTCACACTGGCCCTCCAGCTTTCTGTGCCACAGGTTGAGGGACCCAAGGAGGGGACGCACTGGGGACTGGTGAAGACAGGAAAGAGAGCCGGCCAAAGGCAGCACCCAGCTCCACAGCCACCGCGTGGCCCTGGCCCCACTCCAAGGGGCAGTGTCCCTCCATGCTCGCCCCGCTCTGCGCTCCAGACCTGGTACTTGTTGGTGGAGTTGAAGGGGATCTCCGCCACTTTGGGGTTCCGTTCTCTCATCTTGCGCACAGAGCCGCAGGAGGCCCAATGCACTTGAGCAGCGCAGACTCGGAAGCATCGCCGCCCGTGTCCGCTGTAGACGGTCAGCGGTCAGCGAGAGGCTCGCAGATCAGGGAGCAAGCGTGGGCGGCGAGGTAGGTGTTTCACGGAGTCCCTGGCACTTACCTTGGACACTGAAATATTCTCCTGACCCGCTTTGAAAACGGCACGGTTGCAGAGCCCCGCAATGCGGGACAGGGCAGTCCAGGTGGGTGAGCGCTTGTCAAAGGTCGCCCCCTGCAACCATGTGGGGGCAATCTGGAGGCGGCTGCACCCAAGCTGGCTTTTTGCTCTAAGTCCACCCCCTGCACTTGGACCTTCCCTCATCACGCTAGCCCCTCCTCCTGGCCCCGCCTCCACGCTCTCTAGCCCTGCCCCTCACTGGCATCCTCTGGCCCGCCCCTGACCCTGCCTTCCTGCTCGCTGGCCTGGCCTTGAACTTAGCTCCTTCCTCTTGTGCCTTCTGCTCCATCCCTGCTCTTGGCCAGATCCTCTTACCTGACTGGTCCTCCGTGGTGTCAGCCTCATGGATTTGGTTGTCGAACCACATGTGGGCCACGGTCATGCGGTTCTGGGTGAGGGTACCGGTCTTGTCAGAGCATATGGTGGACGTGGAGCCCAGGGTCTCCACCGCCTCCAGGTTCTTCACCAGACAGTTCTTGCGGGCCATGCGCTTGGCGGTGAGTGTCAGGCACACCTGGGAAGCGGTGGGGCACATGCTTATGACGCCCGCCTGCCCCCACTGTCACCCAAGCTCCCGGATTCCCGGTGCTGCGGAGGCACTGAGCCAAGGATGTGGGACATTTAGGTGACTTGCTCAGCAGGAGGGGGCACATCATTGGGATTCCAGGAGCGCTGAGTCTGGGAAGGAGGCGGAGAGTATGGGCCCAAGAACCAAAAAGTGGGGACACTTCAGGGGACAGGCGAGGAAGGCCGAGTAGAGACATGTCCCACTATGGACAGTAGGCTCTGGGGTGGGGTGGCTGTGTCCATTCTAGCCTGAACTTGAGGGAGGGGTCTCAGCATGCCGCTCACTGTGACAGTGGCCAGCAGTCCTTCGGGCACGTTGGCCACAATGATGCCAATGAGGAAGATGACAGCCTCCAGCCAGCTGTAGCCGAGGATGAGGGAGAGGATGAAGAAGGAGACTCCCAGGAAGGCGGCCACGCCGGTGATGAGCTGGATGAAGTGCTCGATCTCCATGGCGATGGGCGTCCGGCCCACCCCTCCAGGCCTGAGGCCAGGTGGCGATGCGGCCCATTACGGTCCGGTCCCCCGTGGCCACGCACGATGCCCTGGCGGTGCCTGTGGCATGTAGGAAAATGAGGTTGGTGCCCAGTTCTAGGGCTGAGGGCCCCTACTGGACTTCTCCATGAGGAAGAAGGTCAGGGACCGGTGCCACAGTTCCTGCCCGCCTGCATACCCCCCACGTCTGATCTGGGAGCTCAGGCGGCAAAGCGCCGTGCAACGGAGGGCGTTTCAGTGGCGCCATCTCCTGCTCTGGCCGCCCACAGCACAGGAAGCACTGAGAGTGCACATGTGTGCTGTATGCACACGTGTGCGCAGCATGGGGGTGCAGCGTATATGCTGTGCACCAGTGCAAAGTGGCGCGTCTGTATGCACAAGAGTGCACAGGTGTCAGCACTGTGGCGCACATGTGCATGCCTGTGCAGCACGCGTGTAACCGTGTTCCCACGGGAGCTGCATGGTCCGCAGATGTGTGCACACATGTTCACACTCGGTGTGTATGTGTTCACAGGTACATGTTTGTGTTCACATGTGTGATTCTGTGATTGTGTACATGTGTACTTGTGTGCACTCACGCTGGAGTCTACCGTAGTGGGTGTACACCCATGTGTGAGTTTTGGCCCCACAACTGCCCAGCCTATGGGATGAAGCCACAGCACCCAGGAGCAGGTAACCCCGGTGCCGCCAGGCCGCTCACACCTTCCACACAGTTGGTGGAGAAGAAGCAGATGTTCCGGTCTCCAGGGGGTTCTCGTCTGCGTGAACTCGGGGAGCCGGGTCTGTGGCTCCGACTCGCCGGTCAGGGACGAGTTGTCCACCTGCGGGGAGGGCGGGGGCTCAGAGAGAAGTGGCCGGACGCACCGAGCTGACCCCGCACTGCTCTGCCACACTTTTGGCATGTCACTCCGCTCTGGCCCCACAAGCTCACAAGCCGCGTGGGTCTAGGCTCAGAGTTGCTTCTGTCAGCCTGAACCCCCCTGGGAGGTGGGGGTTCACCCAGCCCCTCACAAGCACAGTCCAGGCCCTACATTTCAGGACTCTCCAGAGTTGCCAAGAAGGGTGGAGAGTTTGAGGAGGCACTGGGAAACAGCAGAGGGGAACCCCCAAAGCCCCGGAGGGGGACCTGGATGGGGCCCCACGCTGTCTGCGCAGCCTCTGTGCTGGGCCCTCACCTTGCAGCCGTGGGAGGGAGATGATGCGGGAGGTCGGCAGGCACGCGGTCTCCGCCCTTCACCTCCACCAGGTCACCCACCACCACCTCCTCTGCGTTGATCTGCATCTTCTCTCCCTCCCTCACCACCAGCGCTTGCTGCAGGGAGGAGCCGAGTCAGACCCCGTCTTCTCAGGGATGTCGGCCCTATCCCCCCAATACCAGCTACCCTGAGGGAGAGAGGTCCAGCACTGCCCCAGTCCAGCGGCAGCCGCCCACACCTGTGGCACCATATTCTTGAAGGAGTCCACGATCTTGGAGCTCTTGGCCTCCTGGTAGTAGGAGCAGCCAGTCACGATGACCACGGCAGCCAGCACCACGCCCAGGTACAGCTGCGGAGAAGACACCCTTAGGCTGGCACTGCTGCCCCGGGACAGCTGGGGGGAGAAGACACCCTTAGGCCTGGCACTGCTGCCCCGGGTGCAGCTGGGGAGGAAGACACCCATAGGCCTGGCACTGCTGCCCCGGGACAGCTGGGGAGAAGACACCCTTAGGCCTGGCACTGCTGCCCCGGTACAGCTGGGGAGAAGACACCCTTAGCCTGGCACTGCTGCCCCGGGTACAGCTGGGGAGAGACACCCCTTAGGCCTGGCACTCGCTGTCCCCGGTACAGCTGCGGAGAAGACACCCTTAGGCCTGGCACTGCTGCCCCCGGTACAGCTGGGGAGAAGACACCCTTAGGCCTGGCACTGCTGCCCCGGTACAGCTGGGGAGAAGACACCCTTAGGCCTGGTACTGCTGTCCCCGGTACAGCTGCGGAGAAGACACCCTTAGGCCTGGCACTGCTGCCCCGGGTACAGCTAGGGAGAAGACACCCTTAGGCCTGGCACTGCTGCCCCGGTACAGCTGGGGAGAAGACACCCTTAGGCCTGGTACTGCTGCCCCGGTACAGCTGCGGAGAAGACACCCTTAGACCTGGCACTGCTGCCCCGGACAGCTGCGCGCGCCGTCAGGTAGAGACACAGGGGCATATGCCACCTCCTTCAACCTCCAAACCCAGCCGTGAGCCCCACCTGGCACTGAAGTTGCTTCCAGCTGGCACTACAGGGCCTTGGGGGTACGGACAAGCCCATGCTGGTGTGAGGGATGAACGGGGCCTGCTCATTCGCACGGGTCAGGACACATGGAGTGCATGTATGCAGAACAGAGCATATTTGTGCCAGGGTATATGCACGTGTGATATGTGTTGGCAGAACATGGATGCAGACGTGTATGTGCCTGTGTTTGTCCTTGCTCGGGGAGGGCTACAGATGTGCGTGTGTGCTGGCAGACACAGACCAGCCCCCTTCCAGCCCTAGGCTGAGCAGCCTGTGGGTAGCCCAGGGACAGTGGCAGTGCCACACTCACATTGTCATTGGAAGGCTCATCCTCCATGGCAGCCTGGATGCCGTAGGCCAGAAAACAGAGGGATGGCCCGATCCACAGCAGGATGGAGAAGCCCCCAAGAGCTGGCGGCAGAACTTGACCCACTCGGGGTGGTGGGGCGGGGGTGAGGGCATTGGGGCCGTCCGTGCCAGGATTTCCCTGCGCACGTTGATTCGTGAGACCCCTGGAGAGGCGGAGGAGAGGGTGGCGGGGGGGGGGTGCTTTGGTAGCAAACGAGGCTCCTTAGCTGGGCCCATCACAGCAGAGCACCTGGGAAGGACCCAGCAAGGGTGCGGGCCTTGGTGGGAGACGGTGGGGCTCAGCAGTCCTGGGTCCCTCCTCCCGCCCCTGCCTGCCCGACTTCACCCACCTTGGACAGGTCCACCTGGTATTTACGGCCCAGCTCATCCAGGGACAGCTTGTGGTCGTCCTGGAGGCAGAAGAGGTCAGCAGGGAAGGAGTCCTGGGGGAAGGGAGAGGTCCCAGAGGGCGGGCGGCGGGCTGCCCCCAGGCCTTACCATGACCACCTCCTTTTCCAGCTCGTCCAACTCCTTTTCCTTCTGCTTCTTCTTGCCGCCCCATTCTCTGCCGTGGTGCGGGGGAGTACTCGCGACCAGCCTGCGGGATGGAGGAGGTCAGGGGGCATGAGGCAAGCCCCGTTGCAGCAGAAGCATGACTTGGGGCTACAGAAGACTGGGGGGGCCGGGTCTGAGGGGTGCTCCAGAGCAATGAGTATCTGAGCCCCCGTTTGCCAACCACGGCAGAGCCGGGCAGGAGCTGGGAGCCGAGGGTGAGGGGCCTGAGCAGCGGTGCACATGGGGTCTCGTGCTGGGGGGTGAGGGACCCACGGAGGCTCATGCTCAGCTGTGCTCAGGTCCTGTCTTTACTGCCTGCTGCCAAGCACACAGTGGTTTGGGGGACTTCTAGACTTCCCTCTTCTGACAGGGGGAACCGTGGACAGAGCCTGGGCTTGGGCTGAGCTTGCTAGCTGGTTGTCCGGCAGAGAATGAGGCAGTGGAGGGCAGGACGCGGAAGCAGCTGAGGTGCCCAGGCTGAGGGAAGGACGCAGTCAGAGGACACATCCAAAGTGGCCTCAGCCAGGCCAGGGTCAGCGGGAGGAGGAAGAAGCAGCGCCCAAGCTCTGGGCTGTGTGGCTGCGGCCTGGCCTGTTCCTCAGCAGTGGCAGCTGAACTGGGGGCTCCCATGCTCCCCCCTTCCCCCCTCCTGTCCTGGCAGGGACCCCGGCACTATACTGCGGCCAGGGAGCATGCTGAGACTGGGGCCAGGGAGAAAGAGGAAGCAGGGACCCCCACCCCGCCCACAGGCTGGAGAACAGAGCTCCCCTTTCTGGGTTGCCAGGGCTGGGGGAGTACTGGAGGCCAGCCAGGCCCCCCGCAACTGCAGCAGACTGGGCACCCCCCACTCCACTTGTCACTCCACGCTGAACTTCTCTCCCTCTCTGTAGTGAGGCTGGGTGGCTGCCTTGCCTCCAGAACCTTAAGCTGAGGCTTGATCAGAGACAGTCCACATACACCCCTCGCTCTGGGAACACAGGAAGAGGATCTTTAAAGGATGAGGACCCCTTCCCACAGACACAAGGACACCCTTACAGAGACATACACACGAGTGTCATAAGTTCTCGGACGTTGGAGGAGTTCACATCAATGCCAACCAATGGGAACCCACCAAGGCACACAGACACAAGCGCAGGCACACAGGCACATAGGCACATAGACCAGATAGGCACAGGCACACAGACACGGGCACAGGCACACAGGCAGAGAGGCACACAGGCACAGACACACAGGTACAGGCGCACAGGCAGACAGGCACAGGCACTCAGGTAGACATCAGTGCGTGTGCACAGGGCACACTCTGACGTGCTCACAGGTGCACATGCTCCAGTTTTATTTATAGCGTCTGTGGCTCAGGGACCTGGTGTCCAAGTGATCTCTGTGGCTAAGCCCAGTGCGGCAGGATGTCCTTGCCTGCCCCCCCAAGTGCCCTCTACTCCCCCCGGCTTCTCTTTCCTCAGCCCCCTGCCCCCGTCTCCCTGTAAGGAAACATTGGCCATGCTTGCTCTCGCTCTCCATAAGGGAATCTCTTCAAGCCTGGCGCCCCCGGGACAGGCCAGGCTCAGCCCTCCGGGAATAGCCTCAGAGCCTGGATGGGTGGCCCTGTCCCTGCCCAGCATCCCTCTGTGCCCTCAGCCGGAACTCTGAGAGGTCCGCACCCAGGCTGTCAGTGAGGCTCCTGTGGGACTGGGATGCAGTGCAGGTCGCAGGGAACATGGGGGTGGGCGCCCACCCACCCACCCTTCCAGTTCCTCTGCTTCCCCTGCAGGCCCTGGAGTCCGCCCTCTCGCTTCACTTCTGGGGTACTCACCCCACGACCCATCTTGGGGCACACTGGCAGGACGTGGACCGGACACAGGAGAGGTCCCGCAAGCGCCGAGCCTTCACGCTGACCGGGATGAGTGGACTGGCAGAGAGGGACAGAGAGAGGGACAGAGAGAAGGAGAATGGGGGAGCTTTAAATAGCCCCTTGTCCCTCCCCTCCAAAAGAGACGTTTGTTGAAACCCCGAGCTGGGACTCCTCCCCTCGGCCCCTTAACCACTGGCAGGAGGACCCTCCTCCCTGGCTCCCGGCCACCCTGAGGCGCAGGGGAGTGGCGGGCAGTGAGTGTCCCCATAGCATCCAGGCTGCAGAGCCCCCGGTTCAGGGAGAAACTGAGTCCGAGAGAGGAGAGGAGAGAGAGGAGAGAGAGGAGAGAGAGAGAGAGAGAGAGAGAGAGAGAGAGAGAGGAGAGAGAGTCTGAGACGACAGAACAGAACCAGCAGGCGGATGGGGACGTCGGCTGTGGCAGTCCAGGCCCCCCGGCAGAAGCCGCCTCTGAGATGGGGCGGAGTCTCCGGCTCTCAGAGGCCCCTTCCAGGACTCCCAGGACTAGACCCTGGGCCTGCCTTGGACCAGCCCAGCAGGTATCCACCAGAGTCTGGCCATGCTGAGGACATACTCCATGTCCTCTGTCCCCGTTGAGTCAGAGAAACTGGGCCTGGGCTGGGCGGGCTGGGAGACCTCGTCCGAGTCTGTAAGGGGGCCAGAGGCAGCAGCGGCTGGAGAGCTGGGAGCAACCCCTGAATGGGCAAGGACCAAGGTCCGGCAAGCGAGGGGGTCTGGGGGTGGTGCTGGCTGGTCTGGGTCTGGGGGGTGTGTACCAGGTCCAGCAGGGTCCAGTCAGGGCTAGCTGGGGTCCTCTTCCTTCAGGGCTGCTAGGAAGGGCTTCGTGGAAGGACCTGCCTTCAGGTCCAGACATCCCCATCTCTCTGGGCCTCCAGGGATGGAGTGGGGACGGTGCCCCAGAGCACACCCAGCTGGAGCCCCGGGAGCCAGGGGTGGGCCTGAGAGCTCTCCGGGGACAGGGCAGACACCCAAATTCCCGGCATAGCTGCCCCCTCCCGCGGGCTGCCGTGGGATTTTCCATGATGGCACCGAGGTCACTGCTGCCTTGCCGTCGCCTCCTCCGGGCACAGCAGGAAGAGAAGGGCCATGGGATGGCGGGCCAGGCCGCGGCAGAGCCCTAGAGGGAGAAGGGACAGTCAAGGGCGGCCTGGCTCGGGCTGGGTGGGCCAGTCCAAGATGCCTGTTTCAGCTCCGGGCGGATGGGAATGCAAGAGGAGAGCTCTGGGCCGGAAGGTTCCGGCTCTGCTCCCAACCCCCACCCTGTTCTCCCAGACTCCGCAGTCTCAGCCCTGGCCCAGCTCTAGGCCCTGGCCCATAGAGTCACTGCCCACCACACAGCCTGAAATGCCCTGCGAGCAGCCGGCAGTGAGCTTCCCGTGGCTGCAAGACCCCCCAGGGCTCACTGCAGAGGCTCAGGGAGACAGCGGCAAGGCCCAGCCTGTGTGAGAGTGAATGCGTTTGGCTGTGGGAAAGGTGTGTGTGAGTGTTGTTGAAGGCACGTGGTTCACAGATGGAGTGCGTGGAATCAGTGTGTAACGTGAAGCATAGGAGAGATGTGTGAGTGTGAAAAGTGTGCTTGAGTGTGAGTGTAAGGCCGTGGAGAGACAAGTATGTGTGTGAATGACTATATGAGACATGTGTACATGTGTGACTGTATAGGACACGTATTTGCATGTGTATGAGTGTGTGTGACTGTACAGGACATATGTAGGCATGTGTATGAGCGCAGACTGCATAGTATATGCGTGTGTGGTGTTAGTGAATGTAAGTGTATAGGACAAGTGTATGCGTGTATGTATGAGTGTGACCGTATAGGACACGTGATATGGGTGTGAGTGACTATGTTGGACATGTATGTATGTGTGTGACTGACTGTATAGGACACCTGTATGCGTGTGTGGGTGTTAGTGAGTGTGAGTGTATCCTATATGTGCGACTCCATAGGACACATTATGCATGTGTGTGCGTGTGTGTGAGGTGTGACTGTAGGACACATGTATGTGTGAGGTCAGAGCCTGCTGGGAGGGTTAGTGGAGGCGTGGGAGGTGGCGCATGGGACAGCAGCTGCGGATGGCTCCCAAGGTCTCCAAGAAACAGTTTTGCTCCCTGAGAGAGGCCTCCTGGGCCGCCAGACTTGAAGGTTGTTTCAAGATCACCCAGCGGGGAGGGGCAGGAAGAGCCGCGGGCCAGTCCGCACTGTCCCCGCGTGCCCCACTTCCCTGCCCTCCCACGTGGCTGCCATCCAGTCCCCCCACCTCCCTCCCTCCACCCCGTCACCCCCCAGGCCCTGCTCTGCTGTCCCCACCCCTTCCCTGATTCCGGGCCCTCTTAGCGGCTACTGTGGGACTGGGCAGGCCAGCCTGACAAAGGTCGGGAAAGGCAGCTGGGGGACAGTGTCCATCTGTTGCTGCCTCGGTCTCCCCTGGCTGCAGGGCAGTTTCTCTCCAGCACCCACCCTCTCCGGCCCTTTGGGAGACCCCTGTGCCTGGCTCTTTGCCTCACGGGGGCACTGCCCCAGCCCTCACCACTGTGCCTCTCCCAGCTGCCTCCCGGGTGGCCTCAGGGGGCAGGCTGAGGAGACTGCCACCCCTCTCCCCACTGCCATGTCCTGGGTCCCAGGAGCAAAGCTAGAAAGGCCCCAAAGTGCTGGCAGGCCCCTCCTCTTCTCACGGCTCAGGAGACCTTCCAAGAGCAGAGTTTGGGGTTGCAGGTGCTCCAGCCTGGCTAGCTGCTAACCACAGGCATGAGGCGGAAGGTCTGTCTGGGTAGGCGTGAGGAGGGCGGGGTCCCTGGGCCTATGGTGTGCACCCCGGCCCCACAGATGCAGAGCTGCTGTGGCGGGCAGAGGGTGTGTGGAGGAGAGGGTTAAGGGCCCGCCTACGTGGGGTCAGAGGTCACAGCTGGCCCTGCTCACTCCTGCATCTCTTTAATTCCATCTGGGTAGGGAGGGCCCCTCCAGCCCCCTGAGGCAGGGTTTGCTTTGGCCGAGATGTGACCCCATCACTGGCCCGGACCACCCCGCCTCCTGCCTCCTCCTGTGTGGCTGCAGCTCCCCCCTCCTTTCTCCTCCCCTACCTGCCCCTGCTTAGCTCGAACTGGGCTCTGTTGGTACACTGACACCTGCTAACACAGAGCACCCCAAAACGAATTCTGACCCCTTCTGGGCCTTATGGGCTCACAGCTCCAAATGCTGTAAGCCAGGGCGGTGGCTGAGGCTGAGGAGCACCTGGGTCCTTGGGCATGGACTGGGTCAGCGCAAGCCGTCCCACCCCGCCTACAGTGCTCGTCACTCTTGGCAGGGAAAGGGGATCATGTGACCAGCTGTGCCCCCTACCCCACCCCATGGTGTTGTCCTGGACTCAGCTCCCTGGAATGCTTGTCCCAGGCAGAGGCGCAGGCTGTGGGGTACTAGGGTGCTGTCAGACCTTCTCTCTGGGGCTGCCCCTACGGCCCCTCTGTCCCTCAGCTCCAGCTCATCACCCCTAGGGCTGCACCCCTTAGCTTTACCCCTCTTCCAGCCCCCAGAGTGCCTCACAGCAGAGGGGGGGCGTTTCCCCAGAGGACAGCCAGCCCCTCTCTGTGTGTGCTTGCTCTGTGATTGGGGAAATGCCACCAAGCCTCACCTGACGGGCTGTGTGCCCAAGAGCCCGGAGAACTTTCCAGGCTCGGGGTGCTCCCTTTGAGGAGGAGCTTGGGGTGACAGGAGTGAGATCCTGGTGCATGGGGACACGGTGTGGGCCCTGGAAGGCCACCCTGCCCCTGCCTGGCCTACTTCCACACGAGTTGCTCTCCCCCACCCCGAGCCTCAGCTACGTTTCTGTTTTTGTTGAGTCTTTATTTCTGGGTTGTTTTCCCTTCCTGTTCCCAGTAGAGAGCCTCTGGAAACATTCCACCCTTGTTTCATTTGGACCAAGAACGAGGGACGTGTTCACCGGGGTGCCCAGCTCCAGCAGAGCCCAGGTGTGGGTCCATGGAGCAAGTACCCTAGCTGAGCACGGGTCACGGAGAGCTGCACGCCCTCCTGAGCCTCCATCCTCTGTTCAGGCGTGAGCAGAGAGCAGGACCTGTGCGCCTCAGCACTGGGGCATGACCACCGCCATCACACAATGCTAGACCTGTCTCCCATCTGCATCGTACACACACAGTCCTGAGCGCAGAGGCGTGCCACAGTCACACACAGGCACACGTGTATGAGCACACACAGACACATAGTACAGCTGCACCTGTGGGCACACACAGATGTGCAAACACTCCCAGTCACACCTTGCACACCATGAATCCTTATGCACATACAAGTACACAGCCACCACATGCAGTCACACCACACATACATGCACACATAGGTTTGTACGCATTCGCCTGAAGTCACACAAAATACATCACTCACAAGTGCTGCAAACACAGAGGCACAGGGACACACCACACATAGGCACTCAGAGGGTAGACATGTAGGGGTGGTATGGGTGCGTGAGCGGAGCACGGAGCAATAGTCCAGCGGGGAGGGCGTTGTCTTGCACCACGGCCGACCCAGGTTCAATCTGGCATCCCTGAGCACTGCCAGGAGTAATTCCTGAGCACAGAGGGAAGAGTAACCCCTGAGCATTGCTGGGTGTGACCCAAAAAGAGAAAAAAAAACAGCTTGAAGAGTGGTCAGGAATGTAGAGGAGGAGAAAGTCAGACACTCGCTGGCCAGATAACCATGGCTGTAACTCTGTGTCCCTTGCTGAGGTCAAGGGACACAAGCAGGGCCTTGGGGCAGTGAGGTGGGACCCTGAGTCCAGCACAGAACACTGCCGGGCTCAGAAAGTTCTGGGAAGGGGCCGAGCTATAGCCCAGCGGGTGGGGCGTTTGCCTTGCATGCGGCCGGCCCATGCTGGCCCGGGTTCTATCCCCAGCATCCCATATGGTCCCCGAGCACCGCCAGGAGTAATTCCTGAGTGCAGAGCCAGGAGAAACCCCTGAGCACTGCCGGGTGTGACCCAAAAGGCAAAGAAAAAAAAAAAAGAAAGTTCTGGGAAGCTGGAGTTGGCTGGACAAATTGGGAAATGATCTCTTGGGATGGATCTCACTTGCTCAACCCCCATGACTCAGGCAGCACCTGTCTGCTTCTGCTTGTAGACCTAAAGCCACAGCTGCTGTCTAGACTCGCGGAGCCTCTGTGGCACGGACCCACCCCTGCTGCGGACTGCTGAGGAAATGGCATGTCACCAGTCACCAAGGTACACTCAGCTCCCGGGCATTCCCCCACAAATAGTCCTGGGTCTGGGGAGGGGGAGGGCAGGGACTGGGAGCTGGTGGCTGGGATGCGGGCTCCACTCAGTTCTAAAGGGTGCTGGGTGCTGGGTGCTGGGTGTAGGCGCCAGTGGCCCCATGCTGGAGCAGAAAGGGACAGTCCCTACTTGGGGCAGTGGTCACAGATCAGAGGCCACAGGTGATCTGTGTCACAGGTGATTGCAGGCACAGGTCACAGAGCACCGCTGTGTCCAGGGTCACTGTGTGTGTGTGTGTGTGTGTGTGTGTGTGTGTGCACAACGCTCGTATCTCATCTGTGTGTTTGTATCTGGGTTGCTGTGTGTGTATTTCTCGTCTGAGGTGGTGGGCATCTCCTGGGGGCCGTGTGTGGCACCTCTGCAGGAAATGTCTCTGCTGTGGGCACGTGTTTGCCTGCAATCTCAGCCTGTGCTTGGGGCGGATCTCCCTCCAGTTACATAAGCAAGTGGGGTTCAGGCCTGGCCCGTGGGCGCCCCCTGCTGGCATTCAGCACCTCAGTTTGGGAGACTAGCCCAGGGAACGCGGGGGTGGGGGGGACCCACAGGGGAACCTGACTGCTCCAGCACCCTGTGTCCATGCCCCTCGAGCTGAGTCATTGCCCATGACTGCGTTTACACCTAAGAAGTGCCCAAAGGCAGAAATCCCACAGGTCTGACTGAGGCTTCAGGGTTGCAGGGGGAAGAGACAGTCCGGGAGGGGCCCTGGGGACTGTTGAGACCTGCCTCCGTGCTCTGTGACCCGGTGCGACGCTGAGCCTGGAGGTCCAGCTGCTCTGAGCCAGGGCCAAGGGACGTCATGGGCTGTGAAGAGAGATGAGGTCATGAGGGCTCTGCGGGGGAGGTTCCCTGGTCCCTTTTGGGTGGTCAGAGTTCTGGCCCTGGGGGGATGGCCGGGAGTCTACCGCGACACTTAGATACTGGTTTCCTCAGGGCCCCTCAGTCTGATGGGGGCCACTTTGATCTTTGAATGGCCAGCTCCTGGAAGCTGGGTCAGGGTAGAAGTCCAGGGAGTAAGGGGGTCATCCCAGCCCTGCAGGCAAGGCCGTCCCCTGCCCTTACAGGAGGAGGGAAGCTCACGTCTGCACCAGCAGACACCCGCCCCCACCAGGGAGCCTGTGCCGACCACCCCAGCCAGCAGCTTAAACACTTCAGAGCAAAACTCACTTTCACTCCCTTGCTACCTGGGGCGGCTCCTCCTCATCTGCCAAGAACACTGGGGGCACTGCCCACCTACTGGTGCCCTGGACCTCGGACATCCCAGGTTGACCCTGGAAGTCCTGGGATCGCCAGCCCACACCGGTCAGTTTGCAAGAGGTCTGGTGTACCGAGCAAACACTGGACAGTAAGTCAGCGTCCCGCGGTGTGGGGTTGGGGGTTCTGGTGGGAGGGCCTTGAGTAAGTTCAAGGGGGTTGGGGTATAGAGGGTCTGGGAATGGGGCGGGCCCGAGGGCGCGAGACCTAGGAACTACCGGAGGGGAATGGGGCGGGCCCGGCAATGTGGCGTGGCCTGATTGTGGGCGTGACTTATACGGGGGGCGTAGCCTTCAGGGGGCGTGATTTAGGGGTGGGGTCGTCTAAGGCCTGCAGGCAGGGATGGGCGTGGTGGCCTGGGAGGGCGTGGCCTTGGCGGGGGCAGAGCCGAGGTGTCTGCGAGAGGGCGAGGGTGGGCGTGGCGTGGGAGGGGCGGGGCCTGCGGGCGGAGAGGCGGGAAGGGCGGGGCCTGCTGAGTGCCGGCGGGAGGGGGGGGGGCCTGCGGGCGAAGAGGCGGGGCGGGCGGGGCCTGCTGAGTGCCGGCGGGAGGGGGCGGGGCCTGCGGGCGGAGAGGCGGGAGGGGCGGAGAGGCGGGACGGGCGGGGCCTGCTGAGTGCCGGCGGGAGGAGCGGGGCCTGCTGAGTGCCGGCGGGAGGGGCGGGGCCTGCTGAGTGCCGGCGGGAGGGGCGGGGCCTGCGGGCGGAGAGGCGGGAGGGGCGGAGAGGCGGGACGGGCGGGGCCTGCTGAGTGCCGGCGGGAGGGGCGGGGCCTGCTGAGTGCCGGCGGGAGGGGCGGGGCCTGCTGAGTGCCGGCGGGAGGGGGCGGGGCCTGCGGGCGGAGAGGCGGGAGGGGCGGGGCCTGCGGGCGGAGAGGCGGGGCGGGTGCGGCCGGAGAGAGGGGCCTGGACCTGAGGGCCGGTGGGCGGGCTGGATGCGGGCGGTGCCGGCGGGCGGGGCTGGGGCGGTCCCGCGCTCAGGCGGGAGGAAGCTGTGAGAGGCGGCGGCTGGAGAGGACACTGCCCGTTCTGTCTCTGCTCGGTGAGCGCCGCGCACCCACGCCGGGGACGCCGCTAGTGCCCCCTCCCGGGCATGCGCCCCCGCCTCCCCGGCCACCCCGAGCCCGTACCGAGACCCGCAGCATCCCCAGAGCCGGTCACTCAACATGGGCGCCCTGGGCCCGCCGCCGCTGCTGCTGCTGCTGCTGCTGGGTAAGCTGCTCCCGCCGCCCGGCCCGCAGGTGCCTGCCCAGCTCGCGAGCTGCCCCTGCCTGCCGGCCGCCAGCGGACAGTCCCACCCCCTGCCCGCCGCCTCGAGCACAGGCCTCGCAGGGCCTTTGAGTATCGCAGCTGGCTCGGACTCTGCCCGAGCTTCCCTGGGCCCCAGCCCCTGCTGCCCTGCGTGGGTCGTGCCTTGGGCCTTCCCGTGGCCGGACGTGGCTGCAAGCCCCGGGTGGGTCTGCTGTTCCCGTCTGGAAGTGAGTGACCTCAAGGCCTGGGGACAGTTCCTGCGTGCCCCCTCTCCCACGTGGCACTGGGCTTGGTGGTCTTGCCCCCCCATGTGTGCCCTCCCCTGGGTCCCAGCTGCCCCCAGATGTCCTCTGAGCAGCATTTCTCCTGCATGGACAGGCACCTGGGGAGTGGGGGACTGCCTGGAGAGGACTTCCTGTCAGGCTGCTGGGAGAAGGGGTCAGTTAGACTGTGAGACAGCGTCTACAGATACTCCTGGGAGAAGGGGCCCTAGAGAGAGGGGTTGGTCAGAGGTGGCAGCCTTGCTGCCTGGACTCAGATGGTCACGGCTGCCGCAGCTTCTGGAGGCCTGGGGCCCTGCCATGCCCTGGCCGTCCCTTGGGCTCAGAGAAGAGAACTGTGGCTCTGTTGCCTAGCACTGCCTGGTCCCCAGTGGACTATACAGAGCCCAGCAGAGGCGCGAGGTGGGTAGGGGTTTGTGGGGACCAGCACAGCGGTCTGGCCGCCCGGAAGTGCTCTGGAGCTCAGGAACTCCAAGTGGGGTCTCTGTTAAATGAGGGGCACCCACCACCCACAGAGCAGAAGTTTCAGTCCCTGTCCAACAGGGTCCTCCAGGACCAAGAGGGATCCCAAACCCAGGCATAGCCTGGAGTAGCCCTGAGCACCAAAACCCATAAAAATGAAAAGTAAGTAAGAGAGAAATAAAGCTGATCCCCCCATGGGCTTGCCAGCCAGCTGCCTGGTGGAGAAGAGCGGCTTCAGTGTGAGCCTGAGCCCCTGCTCAGATACCGCCACAAGCTCCGTCACTGGTTATGAAACGCCCTCAGGCTCAACTGCCTGACTCACGGCGGGGCGGCAGCTCCCCCTGCAGCATGCAAGGGACCCCATTCTGGTGTCCGGGACCACAGCAGGGGTGGGGTCGTGTCCGGGAGCCCTAAAGGAGCTGGGCACCAAGCTAGACCACAGGCTCAGGACCCTGTTCAGCGCTATGGAGGCCTGGGTGTGCTGTCAGCTCTCGGCTCAGGCCCCCATCCTGATAGGTCCCTCTGGGACCTGAGCACTGGGGCTGGGGCTCCTGAGCACCTGAGCTGGGGCTCCTGAGCACAGCCCGTGGCCCGGGGCATCATGTTTAAGCCCCGATGATATTTGGCTCTGTGAAACAGGCAGTGGGCATTCTGGGGTGCTGTGGTTTTCGGGGGAGGCCTGGAGGGCTGGGGAAGGGAGGGCTGAGATCAGGTTGTGTGCCCCAACCCTGGGGTCCGTTGCCACCACCACATCGCCCCCCCAAGCATGGCAGGAAGTGACCCCAAGCACTGAGCTGGGAATAGCCCCGGAGCACCCCCTCAAAAACAAAACAAGGGGCTAGAGTCACAGTCCAGCGGGGAGGGTGTTTGCCTTGCATGCGGCCAGCCTGGGTTCCAGGCCCGGCATCCCATAGGGTCCCCTGAGCACCAAAAGTGCAGGGCCAGGAGGAATCCCTGAGCATCGACAGGTGTGACCAAAAAAAAAAAAACAAACAAACAAAAAAAACAAAAAAAAAACCTGAAGCTGAGTCCTCCAGGGCCTCCGCAGCAGGTAAGCCAGAGACGAGGGGGCTTTGACTTCTAGTTGGGAGGGGGACTTGTGAGGGCTGCTTTGTTAATGAGATGCAAATGAGCATGATCATACGCCAATTGAGAGCTCTGTTGGGGAGGGGCCATTGTGCCTGATTGGCCCTGGGGATAGGCAGACATGGAGGAGGGGTCCCAGCCTTCTGAGCCCCAGCTGTCCTGGGTAGGAGAGGAGTGAGTTCAGGCTCAGCTGGAGGGAGTGTGCAATGTGGGCAGAGGCCGCTCTGTGCCTCGTCCTCCCCGGCCACTGGCTCCATTGTCTGTGGTCTGCCCAGGTGACGCAGCCAAGTCCAGCAGCCCTTGGGGCAGGCGTGTGCAGCCTCTCCTGCAGGGAGGGGACACATCTGTCCTCAGAGCCCCTAGTGAGAAGCTCCTCCAGCCATGCCCCAGGGGGAGACAGGACCACCAGTCCATCTGTCCACCTGTCTGTCTGCCCCAGCAGGCTGAGAGCAGGCAGTTGGTCCTGGCCTGTCTGCACTGGCCATCTGGTGCCATATAGGGGTGTGCTTTGTGGGGAGGGGGCACTGCCTTGCACCCTTGCCCTGTCCTCAGGATCTGGGGTCTCTGACCTTTCCCAGTGTGGGGGTGGGTTGGAAACCAGTGTCTCTCCCTCTTCTCCTCAGGACTCACCTGCAGGGCCCGGGAGGTGCTGGTGCCCGAGGGGCCCCTGTACCGTGTGGCTGGCACCACCGTGTCCCTCCCCTGCAACGTCAGTGGCTACGATGGTCCTGAGCAGCAGGACTTGAGTGGTTCTTGTACCGCCGGAGGCACCGGAGTCCGCACTGGGTATCATCAGCACCAGAGACCCGCGCTTCTCCTATGCCATCTTTGGGCCTCGTGTGGCAGCGGGAGAAGTGCGGGTGGAGCGCACCCGGGGGGACACCGTGAGTGCCCGCATCGAGCGCCTGCAGCCCCAGGACGCCGGCGTGTACGAGTGCTACACCCCTCCACCGACACGCACTACCGGGGCAGCTATAGTGGCAGGGGTGGAGCTGAGAGGTATGACTGCTGGCGGGCAGGGGGCCAGGCCTGGAGGAGCCTGGGGCCCTGAGAGGGGGCATGGCTGAGAGTTCCCCGCCTGTCCACCTCCCTCAGTTCTCCCGGATCTGCTGCACGTGGCTGCTGTCTCTTTGGGACCCCGTGGCCGCCAGGCCCCACCACGCCTCCCCGCATGACAGTGCCCGAGGGGCAGGAGCTGGCACTGGGCTGTGTGGCACGGACCAGCACACAGCAGCACACGCATCTGGCTGTGTCCTTGGGCGGTGCCTGAGGCACCCGTGGGCCGTGCCACACTGCAGGAGGTGGTGGCACTGCAGCCTGACCTGGCAGTGGAGGCGGGGGCACCCTACGCTGAGCGCCTGACTGCGGGGGAGCTACGGCTGAGCAAGGAGGGGCCCGAGAGCTACCGCATGGTAGTGGGGGCGTGCAGGCAGACGATGCGGGCACCTACCACTGCACAGCCGCGAGTGGATCCAGGACCCGGACGGCAGCTGGGCCCAGATTGCCGAGAAGCGGGCAGTGCTGGCCCACGTGGATGTCCAGACACTATGTGAGCTTCTGCACCTCTTTTTTTCCCCTCCCCCTGCCCCGAACCCCAGTGGTCACCCTGGTCTCCTTGTCCCCACCCCAAGTCCTCCCAATTATGGCCCCCTTTGCCCAGGTTGTGACACCACCCCTTTGTGTTTCAGCCAGCCAGCTAGCAGTGGCCGTGGGGCCTGGAGAACGGCGGGTCGGGCCCGGGAACCCCTGGAGCTGCTCTGCAATGTGTCTGGGGCACTGCCCCCACGGGACGCCATGCTGCGTACTCTGTGGGCTGGGAGATGGCCCCCGCTGGAGCCCCTGGCCCTGGGCGCCTGGTGGCCCAGCTGGACACTGAAGGTGTGGGTAGCCTGGGTGCTGGCTATGAGGGCCGCCACATTGCCATGGAGAAGGTCACTTCCAGGACCTACCGGCTGCGGCTGGAGGCTGCCAGACCAGGCGACGCAGGCACCTACCGCTGCCTAGCGAAGGCGTATGTCCGTGGGACCGGGGCACGGCTCCGCGAGGCTGCCAGTGCGCGGTCCCGCCCCTCCCAGTCCATGTGCGGGAGGAAGGTGAGATGTGGGCACCCGTGTCCCCTGGGTTGGCCATTGCCCTAGCTCTCAGCCCTGACCTGGCCCCTGTGTTTTGCAGGTGTGGCGCTGGAGGCTGTGGCCTGGCTGTCAGGGGCACTGTGTACCGTGGAGAGACCGCTTCCCTGTTCTGCAACATTTCCGTCTTGCGGCGGCCCCCGGGCGGCGGCTCGCTGCTAGCTGGTGGGTGGAGCGGCCTGAGGAAGGGGAGACGGGCTTGGCTCCCCAAGCTGGTGGGAGTCTTGAGCCAGGATGGCGTAGTTGAGCTGGGGAATCGTCCCGGAGGAGCCCCCATCAGCGTAGAGCTGGTGGCACCTCGGTGCCATCGGCTGAGGCTGCACGCCCTAGGGCCAGAGGACGGGGCGTGTACCACTGTGCCCCAGCGCCTGGGTGCAGCACCCTGACCACAGCTGGTACCAGGCAGGCAGCGCGCTCGGGCCGGTCACAGTGTACCCCTATACACACGGTGAGTCAGAATCCTTTGCCCCTTCCCTTTCCGTTGGCCTCGTCCCTTCCCCCCTACCTGTCCCTTGTCAATGCCACGCCCCTTCACCTATGCTAGCCCCCATCCCCCACCTCTTATCCTATGTTTCCTTCTTCCCCTCAGTTCTGCCTTGCTTTCTGCAGGGGGCCTTAGCTTCAAGCTTGCTACTTGGGTGGGGTGGGGGGTTGGTAAGGGGCATCAGTGTGAGGGAGGAGCAGCCCGAGGTGCCAGCACTCCCTCAGAGCCTTCTCTTCCCCAGCCCTGGACACCCTGCTGCTGCCCCTGCTGGTGGGCACAGGGGTCGCCCTAGTCACAGGCGCCACCATCCTGGGTACCATCACCTGCTGCTTCATGAAGAAGCTGCAAACGGTGACCCATTGCTCCCAGGTGAGCCCCCTGTGACCTCATCCCCAGACCCTTGCGGAGAAGGGGTGTGGGGGGAGGGGAGAGGGCCAGGTTACTGGGCAGTGAGGGAAGGTCAGGGCTGGGTGCAGGGGGACCCCATATTCAGGGGCCAGTCAGGGTTGTGTCTAGGCATGGGGGTGAAGTCCAGGGGACCCTGAGACTGGCTAAGGACTGGCCATGCTCCTAGCCTCCTCGCTGTTTCCGCAGGTGTCCACGCCTCCCAGCCGCTGCTGTCTTGACCCTTCTCCTGTCAGCCCTGCCTTTAATTTATTCAACCTTCCCAGAACCCTCCCTCTTCCCTGCCCCAGCCCCCCACTGGCCTGTGGCCCTGACCTCATGTCTAGTCCATTGGCAGGCCCTATCTGTCTGAGAATTAGTTTTTCTAAACTGTGAATAAATGTGTTTTCTAAGCCTGGCTGCCCCATGTCTTTCCTGGGGGTGGGGGCGTGTGGTGCTGTGGGGGCTCCTTCCAGGCTGCTCTGCACAACCCCAGCCATGACTCACACCTGGTCCTGTAGGCACCAGAGCTGACACATTCTGGGTTGGAGAGGGCCACCGGGCTGCTCCGTGTCTGGGCCTGGTCGTTTCGGAGTCCCTCCACCACCCATGCCAAGCTGGAGCTTAGCTCTCCCCTGCACTGTGATGGCAGAATAGGGGGTGGGTGGCAGCTGTCCCCCACCTGGCTCCCCTCCCTGGGTAGGACTCACAACCCAGGAGCCCTGCACCCCGGGGGGCCGTTTGTACCCCATGATGTGCATCCATGAAGCAGTCACTCTCCCTGCTGTTCAATCACTCCCACGTTTATTGAGCACTGCTGTGGTTACAGAGGGAAACCGAGACCCTGGAGCCCTGCCCGAGTTGCAGCCGATGGATGGGTGATGTGTGGGACTGGCTGCCGAGTTCCTGGCCACCTTCCCCTGCAGGGGCTAGGCATGAGGCGGGGTTTGCCTGAGGAGGTAAGGGATCACATGCCCAAGAATCCAGGTCATGGGTCACCTGCCTGACCACCCACATGCGACAGGTCACCAGCCCGAGCATGCAGGTCACGGGTCACTGTCTGCGATGTGGACACAGACACTCCTCCTCGCTGACTCTCTCTGCATTAAGCCAAGTGACTTCTGCCTGCTCCCCAGTCCCTCTTCTGGGGAGGACCGTGACCAGGTCTGTGGCCGCAACAGACAGCATGGGGTGGGCAGGACTCCCTCCATGCCACTTCCCAGGCCCCACTGACTCCAGTGGACAGCTGAGGGGGCAGAGGGGCCTGGTCAGGCCATGTCCACCCTGGAGGCCCCGGGGGCCTCTCTGCTGCTTGTCTCAGGAGCTCCTGCCCGCATGCTAATGCCAGCTCCCTGCACCTCTTGGGGCACCCCAACCTGACACTGTGGCCCTAGGGTGAGCAGAACCATCTGCTGAACTGACCACTAAGGCTGGAAGGTCCAGTTGATAGGGAGGCACCTTCCCGCACCCCAGCCAGCAGTCTTGAGCCCCATGCCCCAGAGCATACCCACTGAGTGTCCACCCCAGAACCGCCAATCCAAATCCAGGACCCTGGGTCCCCATGCCCTAGCCCCTCACCAGATAATATCGCCCCAGAGCCTCCCCCCCCTAGATCCCCTGACACCGAGGCCCGCCCACCAAGCGCTCCATCCCAGAGCCCCTAACCAGACCCCTGGCCCCCAGCCCCCACTCGGATCCTCCAGCCCAAAGTCCTCTTAACCCAGAGACCCCAACCCAGGTACCTCACTCCAGAGCTCCCACCCTAGAGCCCACCTCAGGGCCCCCCCAAGACCACCTTTTTCCAGAGATCCTCACCCCAGCTGACCCCAGCCCCACCCCTTTAGTAGCCCTCACCCCAGCACCCCACCCACCCCTCCTCAACCCAGCCCCCTCACGTACCCCAGGTCCCTCACCCCAGCCCCCAGCCCTCAGTCCTCCCTCACACACCACCCACCCAAGATCCCCTCCCATCCCTCCAGTCCACCCAGCCCCCACCCACTTCAGCTCCTGCCCCACCTCCTCGCCGAAGGAGGCACCTGGGGAAGGAAGGAAAACCTGAGAGGACTTTGCCCTGCCCACCCTGGGGCACACAGCAGGTGTTCTGAGCGGCCTCCCCACTGTCCTCAAACCAGCTCCGCCTCGCGTCCTGGGGCACCCTCCAGTGGACTCACTTTCTGCCTTTCCTGCCCTTAGTCGTGCAAGAACAGACCCGAACCCTGCTGGCACCCCTGCCCTGCCTTCTTGGCGCCCTGTGGCCTGTCACAGCGGGTGATGACAAGCTTCCTGTGTCAACCACCTGCTCCAGCTCTCCCCTGGGTGCGCTCGGGTCACTGCCAGGGGTCACCCCAGCCGCTCCCGCCTGCACCCCAGTGGGCGTGTGTGCACAGAGACACCTGCTGGCCAGTCGGGTTCTGGTCCCCTGCTCCCACCCCCCGGCTGACTGTGTGGGCTCTCCTGGGCATGACAGGGCTCTCCCACACACCACCCACCCTCACTGTCCCCCCTGCGTGCCTGGTCTGCCCCCAGCACCCGTCCTGTGCACAGGCCCTGTGGGTGTCAGTACCACTAACTCACACCTTGGCTTCGTCCTGGCTCTGGGGGGCGGCAGACA
This sequence comes from Cryptotis parvus, assembly GCA_021461705.1. Classification (NCBI taxonomy): domain Eukaryota; kingdom Metazoa; phylum Chordata; class Mammalia; order Eulipotyphla; family Soricidae; genus Cryptotis; species Cryptotis parvus. Next base: position 29,203 of record JAJIBD010002403.1, read on the forward strand.
GCCATTTTGCTCCTTGTCAGCCCCCAACTCACCCCCCGCACCCTCCGCGGGGCTCTCCTCCTCCACCTTCTCGTCCAGCCGGCTCGGGATAGACCAGTAAAGGTGGGCATCCAGGCGGGCGGCAGCCTCGCTAGCTCGCGGGCACTGCAGGATGGTGTGGGCACCTCGAAGGTCTGGTGGAAACCGGCATAGTCCACCTCATAGAACCCGTCCTCCAGCGTGAGCACCGATGTGAAGCGGTGGCCCCACAGCACCTCGTCCACCAGGTAGGAGCTCCGGGCTTGGCACGTCATTCCTGGGGGAGGGGCGAGGTCAGGTCCACCCTCTCCTCCTGCCCCCATCACACAAGCTGAGCCTCAGCACTAAGCCCAGGGACCACGCCCTGCCTTCCCTCTGCACACGGGGCTGCCGTGGGACCAGCATGGCCCCGGCTTCCTCAGAACAGGGAGCTCGTCCCTTCCCGGTCCCTGAACCTGCCTGTGCAGTGTTGACATCCGGCTGTTCTCCAGCAGAACTGAGATCTGTGCCCCGGGAACTCTCCTCTCCCCTGCCACATACTGCTTCCCATGCCTGGACTCAGGAGTGTGGAGCTCGGGTTCTATCATTTCTCTTCTGTGGCCTAAAGGTCCCTGAGCCCCGAGTTCTCTCCAGGTTTTCCTGCCTTCTAAAAGGGTTTTCTTCCCAGTAGCCATCTGGAATGGCCACAGGGTCTCCACAGGGACTCAGAAGGTGTCCAGGGCTCCTCGGGGCTGGATTCAGCACTCCCTGGGGCCCTGAGTCTGCCCCGCTCTGTCTCCCTGCGGCCCCTGCCACACGGTTCTGGAGGCTGCCTCCTGGCTCACGTGGCTGCGGAGAGAAGCCTGTGGCCAGTCGGATGCCAGTTGCTCCTGCTTCCCAGGCAGTGCTTACATAAGGGGTTTCTTAAGCCTAAATGTGGAATTTTATATTTATTCCTTTTTAAATGTCATCTCATGGAGTATTTGGCTCATCATGCTTTTCAAAAGCATCTTGAATCCTGACGCTTTCACCCAAAATATTACTATCCTTTCCAGCTCTTCTCTCTGTCAAGATCAAGCCTCTGTGTGCCTCCCTCCCTCCCTCCTCCCTGTCCCTTGCTTCAGTCCCTGTCCTGTTGGCCATCTTGGGCAGATCACCCCAGGCCAAGGGCTTGTCCATTACCCCATAGTCCCCAGAAGGAGAGGGACTAAAGAGTGGACACTTGAGGGCCGAATGGCCTGGAGACATGGGGGCTTTGGAGGGGGCTGAACAGGAAGAATTCTGGGGGTGGTGGTGGGAACAGTTTGGGGAGTAGCGTGGACAGAGCCAAAGGCAGCAGAGGTCAGAGAACACCCCCCAGACTCCGGACACCGCTCCCCAAGGCTCCCCACTTCAGGAGCCTGGCCTGCTCCAGCCTGAGGTCACATGGATGGCTTCTCCTGGGGGTGCTTCTATTTCTTTCTTTCTTTTTTTAATTATTTATTCATCCATCCATATCTATCTATCTATCTATCTATCTATCTATCTATCTATCTATCTATCTATCTATCTACTCTCTCTCTCTCTCTCTCTCTATCTATCTATCTATCTATCTATCTATCTATCTATCTATCTATCTATCTATCTCTCTATCTCTCTATCTATCTATCTATCTATCTATCTATCTCTATCTATCTATCTCTCTATCTCTATATCTTTCTATCTCTATCTCTATCTATCTATCTATCTGTCTGTCTGTCTGTCTATCTCTATCTGTCTGTCTATCTATCTATCTCTCTCTATCTATCTCTATCTATCTATCTATCTATCTATCTATCTATCTATCTATCTATCTATCTATCTATCTATCTATCTCTCTCTCTCTCTCTATCTCTCTATCTCTCTATCTCTCTATCTCTCTATCTCTCTATCTATCTATCTATCTATCTATCTATCTATCTATCTATCTATCTATCTATCTATCTATCTATCTATCTATCTATCTCTCTCTCTCTCTATCTATCTATCTATCTATCTATCTATCTATCTCTATCTCTCTATCTATCTCTCTATCTCTATATCTTTCCATCTCTATCTCTATCTATCTATCTATCTATCTATCTATCTATCTATCTATCTATCTATCTATCTGTCTGTCTGTCTGTCTGTCTGTCTGTCTGTCTGTCTGTCTGTCTGTCTGTCTGTCTGTCTGTCTGTCTGTCTGTGTGTCTATCTCTATCTGTCTGTCTATCTATCTATCTATCTATCTATCTATCTATCTATCTATCTATCTATCTATCTATCTATCTATCTATCTATCTATCTATCTATCTATCTATCTATCTATCTATCTATCTATCTATCTATCTATCTATCTATCTATCTATCTATCTATCTTCTTTTTGGGTCACACCCGGCAATGCTCAGAAACCTGAGCAGGTTTCTCCTGACTCTGCACTCAGGAATTAGTCCTGGCGGTGCTCGGGGGACCTTATGGGATGCCGGGGATCGAACCGGGTCGGGCGTGTGTAAGGCCTTACCCGCTGTGCTATCGCTCCGGCCCCCCAGCTCCAACTCTTAAGACCTAATGGCAGTTGGAGAGAGGGGACGTGTGACCCCATCCATCCCCCAAATCACAGTTCGATACAAATTTTGTAAAAGGCGCCCTGGATGCAAAAGGCACCTCCAGCGTATCTCCTATTACAATGGTGTGAAACCGGGAGGTGTAAGCTTGCAAGTGGTGAAACTGGCATGTGGGCGCCTGGAGCTTTAGCTCAGACCCCGCCCTGCCTCCTTCTTGCCCCCCCATAAGACCACAGCCTGCTCCTCCTGCCCGTGCAAATGCCCGGCGCCCCTGTCATCTTACCTGTGTACATGCATGCCATCTTCTTACCTATGTACATGTACCATCCTATGTACATGGCCCGCCCCATAGCATACCAAGTCCCCCCCCACATTCACAGCCCGGCCCACACACCGACCCCACCCCATAAGCGAGGGGCCCACTCTGCAGGCACACACACACCCCTGCCCCGCCGCCACGACGCACCTGTGGCCTCCACCATGCCCTCCAGGATGACCACTATCTCGGGGTCGTCCCTCTCAAGTGCGCGGCGCCGACGCATCCCAGAAGGGGCTGGCGGCATCGATCTCGTGACTGATGACGAGCGGGGACACGAGGAAGAGGCGGTCGTCGCCCGTGTCGAAGCCCACGCTGAGGTCGGTCTGGTGCAGCGGGATGAACTTCGCCCTCGAGCGTCTGGCGCGAGCGGATGAGCTTGGCGCGGATGGACGCCTCCCGCGATGTGGGAGGAGCGCAGGTCGCCCACGCGAACATGAGGCACAGGCGGCCGTCAGCGCAGGGACACCACGGCGTCGCGCGAGAAGACCAGCGTGGCGGCGCGCTTGTTGGGCTGCGAGATCTTGACGAACATGCAGCCCACCATGAAGGCGTTGACCATGGAGCCCAGGATGGCCTGCAGCAGCAGCGCGATGCCCTCGGGACACTGGTCAGTGATGACGCGGTGGCCGTAGCCGATGGTGGTCTCTGTCTCGATGGAAAAGAGGAAGGCGGCCCGCGAAACCGTTGAGGTTGTTGGCGCGCGGTGTCCACGCCGCGTCCCTCCAGGTGCTCCAGGTCGCCGCGGCCGTAGGCGATGAGCCACCAGATGGCCCCGAAGAAGAGCCAAGTGGAGCGTAGGCCAGCACGAAGACCAGGAGGCTGAGGCGCCAGCGCAGGTCCACCAGCGTGGTGAACAGGTCGGTCAGGTAGCGGTAGGTCTCGCGCGCGTTGCCCTGCTGCACGTTGCAGCGCCGTCCCTTCTCCACGTAGCGCTGGCGCCCCGGCGGCGGGGCTGGGCTGCGGGGCCGGGCAGCGCGCTCCGCGCCATGCCGGGGCTCACGGGCACGGGCCTGCGGAGACAGGGGCGCGGCGTGGGCAAGGGCTTGGGCTAGGACCAGGTGCACCCACGGGCACGCCTGTCGGGCGGGCCCCTGTGCGCTCCTCGGGGCGGGGCAGGGGCCTGGGGCTGTGTGTGCCCCCTTGCAGTGGGCACCGGCCAGGGAAGCACGCCTGAGACAGTGTCTAGTACTGTGTCATCTCTGGGTGCCCAAGGAAGACAGGCTCATGGATGCGCCTGCAGAGACAGTGCACGCGTGGGCCAGCACAGACGCACCTCAGGCCTGTCCTCCCTGACCCGCTGGTCACAGGGTCTGGCGGGTCCTAAACTTCGGGCCTGGACTCTTGGATCAGTGGTCAGTCTCGGGCACCCCTTCCTGAGTCTCTTCTTTACCAGCCGTCCTACCACGCCAGCCCCGGTCCATGCTCAGGCAGGATCTTCTCCCTGTGCCCCCAGGGGACAGACTGTGCCCCCCAATTCCAGGGCTGCTCCTCAGACATTCCCCTGAGCATGACGCTGTAGGGGGTCGGGGGGCTTGTCCTTCCCACAGTAGATGCAGCCAGAAGCAGGAGACTCAGGAGACCCCTGGGACCCACATGCTCCCTCCTCGGTGATACTCCCTTCACGACCCTCCTGCCTTACTGCTCCCCACGGCAGACACCCCCATCATACCTCAGGGCAGGGCCCTTCCCCTGCCCCAGGAAGCTTGGCCTCAGCACAGCTCCCAACCCTCCCTCACTTCTCCCTGTGATACCAGGTGGGCGCTGGAGGGGTGACAGGAAGCCCCCTGCCCCATGCCACCCGATGGGCCTGGCCTTCCCCAGGTCTGGGAGACACACAGGCTGGAACCCCAAATTCAGCACTGCGAAACAGATGTTCTGCAGAAACATGTCTCATACATGCAAGCAATGGGGGCCATGGCCACAGTTGGGTCCCGGGGTTCATTAGGGTCCAGGTTTCCCCCGTCCACACCAGTGTCTGGGCTCTGCCCAGCATCCCCAGGCTGTGGGCTTGGTGCTGCAAGCCCACTCTGGCTGGCTGAGCCCAGGGCAGCTCCTGAATGTCCTCTCGGGGTCCAGCCCGGCTACTGCCCTGTCCCATGACCCCAGGCCACACGGACTCTCCCAGGAAAGAGAGGGAAGGTCCCCGTGCCCTCCCAGGACTAGGCTTGCTTTTCGCCTAGCCTCCCACCTCTCCGAGTCAGAGACCCCACAGCCGCAGCTCTCTGGCCCCCTTCTGCAGCATCTGCAATCCCGGAAGGGGTCTAGAGAACGTGCCCTAGGGAACCAGCTTCTCCAGACCCCTCTCCCCTTTGAGGCCACAGCTCAAACCCAAATTCCCGCAAGCAACTCACAGTGTGTGGAGAGGAGAGTGGCTGTTGGCGGGGACCCCAGGGAGATGGCGTCCATGCCCCGGCACCACCCCGACCCCGGTGTGGAGCCGCAGGCTGTCTCCTGCCCCTCCTGGCAGGCAGCTCTGCTGAGCTATCTGTGTCATCCTTACTTCCCAGACTCCCCTGCTCCCTCCTGTTTCCACGGCAACCAGGCTGGCGACAGTGCCGGACCATCCCACCCCTCCCGCGGTCCCACTCGAGCCGGATCCACGCACATGGCTATTTTTAGTGTCTCCTGGACAGCTCCGTGCTGCCCCCTCACTGCCCCAGGGAGAGAAGAAGGAAGTGCTGGCAACTACTCCCCCACCCTGGGGAAGGGACTGGTGGACCTGGCAATGAGCCTCTCAGTTTCCCAGGGCCCAGGGGGCTGCTCGCTTCCCACTTCCAAAGGCCCTGAGTGCAGGAACCATTTGGGAGGGACCCTGGGTCCAGAGGGGCTGGCTAGAGAGCAAGAGACACCCCCTTCTGCTGCCCTGGGGGCAGGAGCGTGGTGACTGCTCCCCGCTGCACTGCCTGAGGCCCGGGAGGGTGCAAACAGCCCGAGGGTCTCTGCCTGGAAGAGCCATGCAGAGGGTGTGTCAGCGCCCTAGGGACCTGCTTAGCACAGAGCCTTTCACTGTGCCCTAGGCCTCATCCTCCCTCCTCTGAGTGGGGACCAGTGGGAGGTGGACACAGGGGACAGAGGCAGCAGAGTGGGGCCGAGAAACCCTGTTTCACACAACTCTGCTCCCTGCGACCACACAAACGAGCAGCTTCGTCCACCCTGCTAGGGGAATCAGCGCAGTGCCTGCCGGGGCTGGGCAGTTTCCAGGCGGTACCGGCTGTGGTGCCCTGCAGGGCTGGGCCACCTGTGGGCTCCAGTGCACCTCCTCCTCTGCCTCCTGTTTTCCTGCCTCCCCTCGCCCCGCCCCTCCTCTTCTCCCTCTGCTCTAGTCTCCTGCTCTCCCTCTTGCGCATTTCTCTTTTTCTGACCGCACCGGCAGTGTTCAGGGCTTACTCCTGGCTCTGCACTCCGGAATCACACGCGGCGGGCTAAAGGGAACCATACGGGCTGGGATGGAACCCAGGCCGCTGAGGCAAGGCAAACGCCCTCCCCCACTGTGCTGTGTCTTTCACTCCCTCTTACTCATTTCTTTCTTCACCTCTTCCACCTTCTCTCTCGCTCCTCCTCCCCAGCCACAGCCCCCATTTTCCTTCCCCTCCACCCTCTCCTTCTCCTCCTGCTCCCCCCACCCTCAGCCTCATCCCAGGCAACTTCCTGCCTGTGCAGCCTCAGGGGCCTGCAGGGGGCGCCCATGCCACACCGCCCTCCGCCCCCGCCCTCTGCCCACATTCTCGTTCCAAGTGGAAATATCGGGTTCTCAGCCCAAGATTGGCATCAGGACGGCTGTTAAAGCCTGCTCAGCCTCCCCTGTCTCCAGGCCTGCCTGTCACCCGAGCCCAGAGCCTGCTTGCCTGTCCCCTGCTTCCTGCCAGAGGGCCACTCACGTGGGTGCCCAGGGGCCCGGAGGAGAGCCCTGGGGCCTGAGAAGGGGGTGCTCGCCTGAAGGAGGGGGCCCCAACAGCAGGGAGGACCCCAGCCGTGCTGCTGTTGGTGGCTTGCGCGCTCCCGGACCCTCATCCCACCTGGAAAGGGAGTCTCACTCCTTGTATGTGAGTGAACTTGCCCCTAGCGAGAACAGGCTCCTGTGGGTGCCTGGCTACTGGGAAGCTGGCAGCTGATGCCACACCAGCATCTGGAGATAAGACAGCAACGTGACAGGGATCCAGGGACCTGTGGCAGGAGGTGGTGCCACATATCTGGTCTCCAGGGACCTTGTGCAGCATGGAGGGAGCTTCCTCTCCACACACGTGTCCCAACTCTAAGTGCCCCTGGTGAGCAGGCAGGCCTTTGGGGAAAGCAGGGAGAGGCATCTCCAGGGTTCCCTGGCTCAGAGGTGGCACTGAGCACTGGCCGGTGGCATGCAGTGGGATCCTCAGTTGACCCCAAGCAGGCTGTTTTGTGCAGTGTACAAACCACGCCATTGTCCATGGCAGCCTTGGGGCCTCCCTTCCAGAGCTTTTCTCCAGTGAGACCCTAAGACTGCTTGGGCGAGAGCAGCTTGGGAATTGGGAGGAAATGGGGCAGGCAGGGGCCAGGAGAAGGAGCAGGAGGTCAGTATGGAAGTTCTAGGAGACTCAGAGAGGAGAGAGAGAAAGAGAGAGAGAAGGAGGGAGGGAGGGAGAGGGAAAGAGGGAGAGGGAGAGAGAGAGGGAGAGGGAGAGGGAGAGAGAGAGGGAGAGGGAGAGGGAGAAGAAGAGGGAGAGGGAGAGAGAGGGAGAGGGAGAGGGAGAGGGAGAGAGGGAGAGGGAGAGGGGAGAGGGAGAGGAGAGAGAGAGAGGAGAGGGGGAGAGAGGGAGAGGGAGGAGAGGGAGAGGGAGAGAGGGAGAGGGGAGAGGGAGAGGGAAAGAGGGAGAGGGGAGAGAGGAGAGGGAGAGGGAAAGAGGGAGAGGGAGAGGGAGAGGGAGAGAGGGAGGGAGAGGGAGGGAGAGGGAGAGGGAGAGAGGAGAGGGAGAGCGTGTGCCTGGAACAGGAGATGAGGTTGCAACCAAGCTTGGCTTCCAGATCCACAGACCTGCAGGGCCCAGGGCCTGGGTCTCGCTGGTCTTCCTCCTCTTTGCACTGTGTGGGGGTGGAGGCCCAGGTGTGATGCTGGGCTGTTTGTGCAAAAGGCAGACCCAGCTCGTTCTCCGTCTAGAGGCAGAGCCTCTCTAGGCTGCGTCTGTGCCTCCCGTTGCTGCAGAGAAGAGCGGGTCCCTGAGAAAGTCATTCCCTGACTGCTTCCACCACAGCTGGGGGTCACCAGGCGTGATGTCCCCTGGGCAATGACGATGCTTTATTTTTATTCTTTCTCTCGGGGGTTCTTTTGGCTCACACCAGGCTGTGCTCAGAGATCCCTCTCAGCGGGGCACAGTGGACAAGACGGAATCAGTCAGCTGTGGGCGCACTTAACCTGCCCCATGCTTTCTCTTTGCTTGCTCACTGCTGTGGTACCCCAAGCATTTGTGGGGCCAAACATTTGAGGGCACATTGTTGGGGAGGCACTTCTCTCCTGCACCCTGCCTGTCTGTCCTCGCTGCAGGAGTGCTCTAGTTGCCCTGAGTTTGCGGGAAGGACACAGTGAGGTCAGTCCAGCCCCTCTCATCTGGACAGAGCTGCCCAGTCGTGGGGCTCCCTGCTCCTGCAAGAGCCAGGTGGAGAACAGGGCAGCTCTGAGGCACAGGAGCTCATGCCAGCAATGAGGAGCATGGCGGAGTGGTGGGAACGCCAGCATCCAGCTTTGGGGGCTTATGGGCCAAGAGAATCGAAAGTGAGGAAGTCACGAGGTTCAGGGCAAGATGCTGACTTCAGCTCAGGGCCTGGCCAGTGAGTCTGCAAGTGTCCTGGAGGCCACTGACATGGGGGGTGAGGCTCAGAGAGGGCAGAGGCAGGGTATGTGAGGGGGCACCCCATGGAACTCACAGCGGGGCTGGTGTTGGAGAGGTACAGTAGTAAGTCTGGGGGTGCCCGGCAGAGGAGGAGAGGTCATTGGGCCATCTGACCCCTTCAGGCTGACCTAGAAATGCTGCTTTGACCCCAGGGCCAGGAGCCACCCCTATGCCTATGTCTAGACACCCCCACCACCAGGGTGCCCGACCTAAGCCTGGCGCCCCTGAAAGGTGCACGCATGTGGTCTCCTAGTCTCTGAGCTGAGCCATGATTTGCTTTGCTCTACAGATACCCTCTGCTAGATACCCTCTACAGATACCTTCTGCTCTGCAGATACCCTCCTTGCTGTGGTGACTTGGCTGCTGGTGAGGGGTGGGCAGGAGTGGGCACCGGTCGTTCGGTTTCTGAGATCACAGTTGCTCTGCCAGGCGCTGACCAGGCTGTGCTCACCTGCCTCCACGGTGCCTTTCCCTTTCCCTACACCCAGGTCCTCATGGGAGGTGACTAATGATTCCACGGCAAAGGAGCCGTGAGCAGGGAGCCCCAGGCTGAGAGCTGCCATCCTTCCCGCCAGCCCTGCACTCAGGTATACCCAGGACGATCCCAGCCCAAAGCAGGGCGGGAGCGATAGCCCAGCAGGTACGGGGTAGGGCGTTTGCCTTGCACGCAGCCGGCCCACGCCGGCCCGGGTTCGGCCTTGGGTTTGATCCCCGGCATCCCATACGGTTCCCCCAGCACCGCCAGGAGTAATTCCTGAGTGCAGAGCCAGGAGAAACCCCTGAGCATTGCCGGGTGTGACCCAAAAAAAAAAAAAAAAAAAACCAAAGCATCGTCCCCGGAACCCCACCAGCTGCATACTGGCGCCTCTTCCTTACTCTGGGTCCCTGTCCAGGCGGCGCCTGACCCCTCCTGTCCCTCTGTGTCTCTTCCGGCTCGCCTGGTCTTGTACTGCCTGATGCGCTCCGTCCAGCTCCTCATCGTTGCAAGGGGGCGCGACTGTGTTGGGGGGGCTGGGGGTGCGCCCCGCAGCACCCCTGCAGCTCGCCCGCTGCGCCTCCGTGGCTCCTCTGGGCACCCCGGCCCCGCCCCCTGTGCCAGCCCCCTCCAATCCTGTTTTCCGGGCCTGGCGCTCCGCGAGGTCATTGGCCGCCCCGCGTCCGCCCCCGCCCAGCCCGCTGGTCCCTCCATTCACACCAAGTTTGGCTCTGGCTGCGGAGGGAGGGGCGGCCCGGCCCTGCCCAGCTCTGCCCCCGGCCAGCCCGACCCCTACCCCGGCCCTGGTCCCGGCCCAGCCCTTATCTGATCCCACTTGGTGTTTAAGAGTCCCGGCCCGCCGACTCTGCGCTCCGCTCCGCTGCGCCCTCCTGCCCGCCCCGTCTGTCCTTTTGACCTGCTGCCCGCCCAGGGCCCACCCCTCCTGGACCTAAGGTAAAACCCTGTCCCGTGCCCCTCCAGAGGTGCTGTCCTTACCTGAAGAGGGTCTTCGCCCAGCAGGCACCTCGCCCAAATTCAGGGCAGTGGCCCTGATCACTCCCTCTCAGCCTTCTCCCCTGAGAGCCACCTATGAGAGGAGGGCAGGTATGCCGCCTCTTGGGCAGGGGAGCAGGGCCTCTGGTTCCAGGACGCCCACCTGTCCAGTCCAAGCAAAGCCTAGGTTGACGTGGGGGGGTGGATCTGGAGGGGCTTATGATGCAGGAAGTGTGGTAGCTGGTCCCTCCTGGTGACTGGAGGACCCCAGCCTGGGGGCACCAGCGGGGACTGTGGTGGGTGAGGGAGACTGGGTCATGGGCTGTAGCCGGGATGCAATGCGTGAGGGTTGGGCTGGGCCCTACTGCTCAGCTCATGCGCTGGTCTGACTGCGTTTCTCTCACTAGACTGGGGTAAAGCGAGCTGGAGAGGGTGTGGGGAGAAGGGCAGGGAAGAGGGGGTGCAGAAGAAGGGAGCTTCTGAGGAGGCCTGATGTCCTTCAAGGTCTACCACTAGCTTTCGGAGGGCCCGACTGGAGTGAGTAAACCAGCAGTGCCCTGACCCTGCCGGCCTCGTTCCCCACCCCCCAAGAAGTCCCCAATGCCCCTGGCCTGCAGTGGGCTTGGCCAGGCTGAGGGGCTGGGGCCTGCATGGAAGGAGCCTGGGCTCCTGCTGGGTCTCCTGGGAGAGGAAATGAGGGCGGGAGGGGGTTCCTGCCAGGACTGAGGCCGCCCTGGGTGCAGAGCCACTAGGCATGGTCTGGGCATTGCCAACTGCCTTCCCGCCCCTGGCTTCGGTGGCGGGGCGGCGGGCAGGCGGGGGTGATCTGGGCCAGGCCGGCCTCCCAGAGCCCGTGCCAAGCCAGGCCTCAAAGGCGCTGCTGTTTTCTGAGCCAGTGTGCCCCTGGCAGATATCGGATGGCACCTGCTCCCTGGGGGGCTCTGTACAGACCCCGGGATGGCCCCACCCCAGCTTGCAGTACCATGGACACATGAACACACAGACAGATGTCTGTGCAGGGGTCCTGGAATGGGCTCCCTTCTTGCTGACCTGGGGCCCCCAACAGGCTCCCTTGGGTTCACCTTAGGCTTGGCGGGAGAGGGTGTCTGCACATCCAGGCGGCAGTTGGACCTGCCAGCACCTCCGTCTTCCCATTTATCTGGGGTTCAAAGAGACCATCAACACCCACCACCCTACCTGAGATTCTCCCCTGGCCTGTACTGTCAGGTACTGTCCAGCTGGTCTGGCCATCCCAAGCAGCAGAGGGCAGGGTGCGCGAGGACCAGGAGAGAAGGGGTCCCTCCAGCTACATCCATGCGTGGGGGACACTGCATCGTCTGGGCCCCTCTATCCCCTCCCCACTGACCTTTGAAAGGGCAAAGAGAATGGGATTGTGGGAAAGTGGCCCCGGTGTCCAGGTGGGTGGGGGCAGCTCTGGAATGCAGAGACCAGGCCTGAGGTCACGGGGCCTGGGCACCGCTCAGGTGTGTGGCCTTCGTGCATAGCCCTAGCCAGAGGATGAGCTCCACTGCAGGGAGCTTCTAGAAGCGGGGGACAGGGGTGAGAAGGGAAGGGGAGGCCTGTGCCAGCACACCTCAGCCCCCATGGCACTGGGCAGGAGGCCCCTGTGGGTTGAATGTGGGGGACAGTGACTGTGGCTCAGGTCTCTGGGAGGCACATGGGCATAGCTGGGCCTGTGGGGCAGCTACCATCCCCTCTTTTGCCCTGACCTGGCCAGCTCCATGGTCAATTGTTCTTGTCTTTGGTTTGGGGTCATCTCAGCCATGCTAAGGGCTGCTTCAGGCTCAGTGTTCAAGAGTCACTCCAGGCTCAGTGCTCAGGACGTCACTCCAAGAAGTACTAAGGGTCACTCCAGCTCAGTGCTCAGGACGTCACTCCAGGAAGTACTGAGGGTCACTCCAGGAGGGGCTAGGGTCACTGTGGGCCATCTTGTGGGCCGAGGCTGTACAGGGGTGTGGTGACTAGGACGGAAGTCTTGGCCCCCTGCCTGAGACCCCTTCCACCCCCGATCAGCCTTTGGTGCCATATTGTGGCCTATTGCTGGCTTGTTCTTGGTTCCCCCTTGGACACTGGCCAGGTTGGAGGCCAGTGGAGGAAGCCAGAGGTGATTAAGCAGCTGCACCCAGCCCTTGACTGCTCAGCTCAGGCCTCCGACCACAGCCGTTTTCCCACTGTACGCCCTATAGTGGGAATATATATCCACTACACGTAGATGCCACGAGAATCAGCCTCTGGCTTCAAAGTGCCACTCAAAGCATTCCCGTCTGTCTGGCACTTCCACAGCCCTGCCCCGTGACCCCACCCCGGTGACATCAGTGACCCTGTCTACCCCTCCACCAACCCTCCAGGTTCATGGGGGTCCCTGCCTCTCCCATAAGCCTGAGACCCCTCACTCTTTCCTTGTCTTCCCTCAGCCCAGTCTGTCCCTGGGGTCAGACACCTACTGCCGCCTCCCCACACCTCATCTCCAGCCCTGTTGGGGGTCCCACCTCCAGAGCCCCCCATCATACCAGTGGCCCCTTTCCAGGCGCTTCATCTTCTGGCCTGTTTGTGTCCCCATATTTGGCTGTGACTCTGCCTGACACTGAGGAGGTCACGTGGACCCTTCACCTGCTTCCCGCCCCCTCCTCCTCCCGTGACCACCTGTGGCCCTGCTGCTCTCAGACCTCCTTCCACTCCCCATGTTACTGGAGGACCCTAGAGTTTTGGTGTCTGGGGAAGCCCCCATCTCTTTATCTAGGGGTGGGTGTCAGGCTGTGACGGGTGCAGCTGGGGTGGGGCCTGAAGCCTACCTTGGTCGTAAAGGCTTGACGTGCTGTGTGAGTCTCACATACTCTTGGTTTTAAGCGGGAACGTGGAACTTGGAAGAAAAGTCTTGCCTTTGACGACTCACTCCCCTGACCATGCACCGGGTTTCACCCACTTCCCCTGCGAGAGGCAGGAAGGAGTTTCGGAGAATGAACCTCCCAGCCCACAGACCCTGTTTCCAAATGTGACCGTGCCACAACCTTCTGGAAAGCTCCAGGGGACACTTGAGGGAGTGAAGAGGGTTACAGAGCACCCATGGACCACACCATGAGAGTCTCTGCTCTGGAGCACAGCAGTTGGACCGTGGACAGTCTGGGGTCAATGGACCCGTGGCCCATGGTGGGAATAGTTGTCATGGACCCTCTGCCCATGAATGTGGTTTCTGTAGACCTGTCTACTTGTGACTGGGGGAGTGGTGGCAGTGGACCCGTGTGCCATGGCTGTGGTGGCAGTGGACCCGTGTGCCTTGGCTGTGGTCAGTGAATCTGTTGTAACAGTCACTTTTTTTTTCTTTTTTGGGTCACACCGGCAATGCTCAGGGGTTACTCCTGGCCCTGCACTCAGGAATTATTCTGGCCCCCCAGCCCTTGACTGCCCAGCTCAGGCCTCCGACCACACCATTTTCCCATATGCTCAGGAGACCATATGGGATGTCGGAGATTGAACCTGGGTTGGCTGTGTGCAAGGCAAACGCCCTTCCCACTGGACTAACGTTCCAGCCCCGCGACAGTCACCTTGAACCCATGTGCTGTGGCTGTGGTCACGGTCCATCCCTTTGCCTGTGGCCATGGTTGCAGGCTTCCCCGAGAAAGAACTCAGCTAGTGCGGCTGCAGCGGGCTTCAGCGAAGGTGCTAGCACAGCCCTGGGCAGTGCAAAAACTACAGGGCCCCCCATCTGAGGGCAGAGGTGGGGCCGAGGGTCTGCCTGCAGCCCAGCGCCCCCAGAGTGGATGTCGGACTGCAGCCACCGCTCAGGTGATCTGCTCCCTGTCCCCCTGTGCTGTGGCTCTCTGCTTGGAAGGCTGCTGGCCCCAGGGGTCCTGGGCTCATTCTTCTCCCCAGCTCCCACAGTGCCCCCTGGGAGCCCCTGAACCAGACCTCCTGCCCAGCCCCGCCTGCCGCCCTCCCCAGGCTGTCCCCGGGCTCCCACCCCGGCTGCTAGCAGCCTTGCATACTAATGTCCACCCATTGTCAAAGCCCCTTTGTGCAGGCCAGCTCCATTGAGGCGGCTCCTGGGCAGGCACAAAGGGGCTCTGTCCCCACATTCCCCAAACAGTCACCTGCTTTCAGGGCCGCCCCGCCCCCGCCACCCCAGTGCTGGAGGGCTGGAGTGGGGGGAGCAGCCTCAGCAAGGGAGGGGTGGGCAGGAGGCGACCCCGACCTCAGCAGGCAGGCATTGCAGGGTAGCTGAGGGGGAGCACAAGGCTGGGCCAACCCCCATGCCAGGCCTGCAGGCTGTGGGCAGGGAGGGACATGGTTCCTGGGCCCCTGTGAGGGAGGGTGCGCATGCTGCCTGCCACGCTCCACCTACGCCGCAGTCCACGCCTCCCCGCAGCTCATGTATGCAGACACACCCCCAGTCCTGGACCCACTCACCCCTCTCAGACGTGCTGCCTGCCCGCAGCCTGGGTGCTGGGCTCCACCCCTGCCCTTGCTGCCCCCTGCTGCCCTGACACAGGTTGGAACAAGTTTGCACTTGTCACGACCTCCACAATGTGGCCCTGGGGCCGGGAACGTCCAGCTGCCCAGACACTGACCGTTACACCCGCTTACACGTTAACCACAGCGCCACGGCCGGACGCACGGATGGGGGTGGGAGCGGCCACAGCACAGGGCCCTGTGCACAGCCCAGGACGAGAGAAGGGGGAGCCCAGGCAGCAAGATCTCTGCCCAGCTGTGGGTGACCAGGCACCCGGACACTTTGGAGAATGGAACCAGGGAGAGGGTGGTGGGAGGAGGGACGGACAAGGCCACAGGGATGGCAGGAGCATGACCCCTCAGTGCGACTCAGCCGAGCCCCGGGCCCCCCACTGCAGAGCACTTACGCCCTGTGGCCAGCACCCGCGCCTCTTGGTCAGTGCTCCCTCTGTTAGTGGCAGCACACATTAGCTTTGGGCCCCATGGCCCTTCCCATGCCCCCCTAACCCCATCCTCCACACAGTGCTACTCCCCCTGCAGTGCGACTCCCCTGCAGTGAGACTCCCTGACAGTGATACTCCCTGACAGTGATACTCCCCTGCAGTGATACTCCCTGACAGTGATACTCCCCTACAGTGATACTCCCTGCAGTGATACTCCCTGACAGTGGTACTCCCCCTACAGTGATACTCCCCTGCAGTGATACTCCTGACAGTGATACTCCCCTACAGCGATACTCCCCTGCAGTGATACTCCCTGACAGTGATACTCCCCCTACAGTGATACTCCCTGACAGTGGTACTCCCTGACAGTGATACTCCCCTACAGTGATACTCCCTGCAGTGATACTCCCTGACAGTGGTACTCCCTGACAGTGATACTCCCCTACAGTGATACTCTCCTGCAGTGATACTCCCTGACAGTGGTACTCCCCCTACAGTGATACTCTCCTGCAGTGATGCTCCTGACAGTGATACTCCCCTACAGTGATACTCCCTGCAGTGATACTCCCTGACAGTGATACTCCCCTACAGCGATACTCCCCTGCAGTGATACTCCCTGACAGTGGTACTCCCCCTACAGTGATACTCCCCTGCAGTGATACTCCTGACAGTGATACTCCCCTACAGTGATACTCTCCTGCAGTGATACTCCCTGACAGTGGTACTCCCTGACAGTGATACTCCCCTACAGTGATACTCTCCTGCAGTGATACTCCCTGACAGTGGTACTCCCCTACAGTGATACTCCCCTGCAGTGATACTCCCTGACAGTGGTACTCCCCTACAGCGATACTTCCCCTGCAGTGATACTCCCTGACAGTGATACTCCCCTGTAGTAATACTCCCTGCAGTGCTACTCCCTGACAGTGATACTCCCTGACAGTGATACTCCCCTGCAGTGATACTCCCTGACAGTGATACTCCCCCTGCAGTGATACTCCCTGACAGTGATACTCCCCTACAGTGATACTCCCCTGCAGTGATACTCCCTGACAGTGGTACTCTCCCTGCAGTGATACTCCCTATAGTGATACTCCCCTGCAGTGATACTCCTGACAGTGATACTCCCTGACAGTGATACTCCCCTGCAGTGATACTCCCTGACAGTGATACTCCCCCTGCAGTGATACTCCCTGACAGTGATACTCCCCCTACAGTGATACTCCCTGCAGTGATACTCCCTGACAGTGGTACTCTCCCCTGCAGTGATACTCCCTGACAGTGATACTCCCCCTATAGTGATACTCCCCCTGCAGTGATACTCCCTGACAGTGATACTCCCTGACAGTGATACTCCCCTGCAGTGATACTCCCTGACAGTGATACTCCCCTGTAGTGATACTCCGCCAGTGCTACTCCCTGGCAGTGATACTCCCCTGCAGTGATACTCCCTGACAGTGATACTCCCCTGTAGTGATACTCCCCTGTAGTGCTACTCCCTGACAGTGATACTCCCCTGCAGTGATACTCCCTGACAGTGATACTCCCCTGCAGTGATACTCCCTGACAGTGATACTCCCTGACAGTGATACACCCCTGAAGTGATACTCCCTGACAGTGGTACTCCCCCCTACAGCGATACTCCCTGCAGTGATACTCCCTGACAGTGATACTCCCCTGTAGTAATACTCCCTGCAGTGCTACTCCCTGACAGTGCTACTCCCTGACAGTGGTACTCTCCCTGCAGTGATACTTCCTGACAGTGATACTCCCCCTATAGTGATACTCCCCTGCAGTGATACTCCTGACAGTGGTACTCTCCCTGCAGTGATACTCCCTGACAGTGATACTCCCCATGGTGATACTCCCCTGCAGTGATACTCCCTGACAGTGATACTCCCTGACAGTGATACTCCCCTGCAGTGATGCTCCTGACAGTGGTACTCTCCCTGCAGTGATACTCCCCTGACAGTGATACCTCCCTATAGTGATACTCCCCTGCAGTGATACTCCCTGACAGTGATACTCCCTGACAGTGATACTCCCCCTGCAGTGATACTCCCTGACAGTGATACTCCCCTGTAGTGATACTCCCCTGTAGTGCTACTCCCTGGCAGTGATACTCCCCTGCAGTGATACTCCCTGACAGTGATACTCCCCTATAGTGATACTCCCTGCAGTGATACTCCTGACGGTGATACTCCTGACAGTGATACTCCCCCTGCAGTGATACTCCCTGACAGTGATACTCCCCTGTAGTGATACTCCCTGTAGTGCTACTCCCTGGCAGTGATACTCCCCTGCAGTGATACTCCTGACAGTGATACTCCCCTGTAGTGATACTCCCTGCAGTGATACTCCTGACAGTGATACTCCCTGACAGTGATACCCCCCTGCAGTGATACTCCCTGACAGTGCTACTCCCTGACAGTGATACTCCCCCTGCAGTGATACTCCCTGACAGTGATACTCCCCTGTAGTGATACTCCCCTGTAGTGCTACTCCCTGACAGTGATACTCCCCTGCAGTGATACTCCCCTGACAGTGATACTCCCTGCAGTGATACTCCCTGACAGTGATACTCCCCTATAGTGATACTCCCCTGCAGTGATACTCCCTGACAGTGATACTCCCCCTGTAGTGATACTCCCCTGTAGTGCTACTCCCTGACAGTGATACTCCCCTGCAGTGATACTCCCTGACAGTGATACTCCCCTGCAGTGATACTCCCTGACAGTGATACTCCCCATAGTGATACTCCCCTGCAGTGATACTCCCTGACAGTGATACTCCCCTGTGGTGATACTCCCCTGTAGTGCTACTCCCTGACAGTGATACTCCCCTGCAGTGATGCTCCTGACAGTGATACTCCCCTGTAGTGCTACTCCCTGACAGTGATACTCCCCCTGCAGTGCTACTCCCTGACAGTGATACTCCCCCTGCAGTGATACTCCCTGACAGTGATACTCCCCTGCAGTGATACTCCTGACAGTGATACTCCCTGACAGTGATACTCCCCCTGCAGTGATACTCCCTGACAGTGATACTCCCTGACAGTGATACTCCCCCTGCAGTGATACTCCCCTGACAGTGATACTCCCCTGCAGTGATACTCCTGACAGTGATACTCCCCTGCAGTGATACTCTCCTGTAGTGATACTCCCCTACAGTGATACTCCCTGCAGTGATGCTCCCTGACAGTGATACTCCACCTGACAGTGATACTCTCCTACAGTGCTACTCCCTGACAGTGCTACTCCCTGACAGTGCTACTCCCTGACAGTGCTACTCCCCTGACAGTGATACTCCCTGACAGTGATACTCCCCTGACAGTGATACTCCCCTGATAGTGATACTCCCTACAGTGATACTCCTGACAGTGATACTCCCTAACAGTGATACTCCCCTGCAGTGATACTCCCCTGCAGTAATACTCCCTGACAGTGATACTCCCCTTGCAGTACTGTTCTCCTGCAGTGATACTCCCTGATAGTGATACTCCTTGACACTGATACTCCCCCTACAGTGATACTCCCCTACAGTGCTGCTCCCCTACAGTGCTACTCCCCCTGCAGTGCTACTCCCCTTGGGGAGTGAATCTGGACCATACTCTGGCAGTCAAGATGAGTGCAGTGAGCCCAATGAATGTTCTCTGAAAGGCGGGTTTGGGGACAGGGCTCTCCAGGCAGGTGGCGCAGTGTGATCCAAATGCCTTTTGGTCAGAACCCACCTCTGCTCAGCCCCTGAGTTTACCTCCTGGGAACCCCTGGGTGCTCCTGTCTGAAGAGAGGAGGAGAGCCGCCCCTGAAGCCCCTTATGCCTGCACCTGTGAGAGTCTCTGCGTATTTACTCCCTCCTCTTTCCCTTCCTTCTCCCTCTTCCCCCTCCCTCCACTTCCTACCTTCCCTCCTCCTCCCCCTCTCCCTTTTCCCTTTCAGTTTTGCCACCTAGAGACCCCGATGCAGCATCCAGGCAGGGTCTCAGGGGTCACCCAGGTTGTCCTCAGCTGACCTCTGCACAGGCTGCCACCCTGTTGTTGGCAGGGGAGACACGGCCAGTGGACAGAGGGAGTGTGCTAGGCCAGGCCTTGCTCCCCATGTCAGGCAGTTAGGGTGACTCCTGCCTGCGGGGATGAGCAGAAGCAGCCAGTGGTCCCTGTCGCATGGCTAATGCCTTCCAGAAGGTGACTAGGCTCCCGCTGTCCTGCTTGCCAGAAAGTGCAGGGTCAGGAGGGCAGGTCCAGGTCATGGGCTCCCCAGGAGACTCCATCCTTTCTCAGAGCAGACTAGAATTTTCCAGACATGGATGCAGGGAAGAAAAGGCCATTCTTCCCCAGGCCTGGTGTGCGGGTGGTGGAGGCTGGGGGAGGACCAGGAAGGCATGGGGAGGGGGGGGTGGCTGTGGCGGGCAGGGTCCATGTCAGCCTATCAATCACTTTTGGGGTAGGAGGAGCCTTTCTCCTCCCCAGCAGCTCCCTGGATCTGCCCTTTTTGCTCAGTGCCCAGACACACAGTTGCCCAGAAATGCCTCTGCCATCCCAGGCAGCCACTCTGGTGGTGCCTTCATGGGCTGTGGGGCCTGCTCAGCGCAGAGGGACAGGCAGCACGTGAAGGAGGGTGTTGAATCGTGGACTTGCCAGGGAAGCGTCTTGCTCAGTCTCAGCGTTGTTGACCACTCACACTCATCCTCAGACACTGGCGCAAAGCTCGGGGTCTGCAGCGCTCTCGCCCCACCTCCAAGGCCCCCTCTGGCTTGTGCCCTGTGCCCAGTGTTCATGCTTGTCCCTGACACTCCCCTTGTTTGGTATCTCCAGAACCTGGGTCCAGTCTCAGCAAGAGAAGAGGCTGCCCTGGCCCTTCCTACCACGCTCCCAGCTGCTCCTGCGTGTGCTGCTGGGCATGACCTTCTGGGCAGGCAGCAGCTGTCCAAGCTGCAGGGCCCACAACTGCACCAGCCTCACAGAATCAGGCCTGGGCCGAGAGCACCACATTTGATGGGGCTGTGCAGAGCTGAGTCTGAGCTAGGCCCTGTCCCCGCATTGTTCTCCCTGTCCCCAAGGACAGAGGCCCCGTCCAGGAGTGAGAATGAAGGTCCAGCTCAGGAAGGTGCTTGTGGAGGGAAGAGGGGCTGGGTGAGGCTGGAGGAGACGGATGGGCTCGGACCCCTGACCCCCATGCCCACAGGAGCCGCTGCCCCATCTGTCTCCCCAGAAAAGCTCACAGTGTGAGAAGACTGGATGGAGGCTGTGAGCCGTCTCTCCTGAGGCAGGGCCCTGGGGTGGGAGGGGCAGGCTGTGTAGGCAGAGTAGTCACTGCGGCGGCTGTCAGGGGGCCCAATCCTCTCCCTCAGCCCCTGTGCCCGGGCTCCTGGTCTGCCCTATCAGTCTGTCATCTCCTGCCTCTGCTTTGAACTCGCTGGTCCAGCCCGTTCCTCTGGGCCCTCAAAGAGCAGGTACAAAGGCTTGTCCCTGGGCCAGCCCATCCTCGAGAGCCTCTGCTCGCGGGGACCCTGATACCCTGTTTTTCTGCCCCCAGCCATACCCACACAGTCGGCATTGAAGACATGGCCGGGCATGGAACCCCTCGCTTGGGCCTGTTTCTAGCCCCCTCACCAGATGGGTGGACCTTTGCTTTCCTCTAATTCTGGGGAAATGGGGAGCTGCTGTTCGAGCCTGGAGCTCCACACAGGGGGCTGTGTGGCTCAAGTTTGGGGGTCAGAGGCACCACCCTGGGAGGTGCTGGCTTTTTTAAATGCTTTTGGGTCACACCTGGCGATGCTCAGGGTTACCCTGGCTCTGCACTCAGGAATTACTCCTGGCGGTACTCAGAGGACCATATGGGATGCCGGGATAGATCTAAGGTCAATGGCATGCAAGGCAAAGCCTTCCCCGCTGTACTATCGCTCCAGCCCCAGATGACAGAAATTCTTAATTTTATTTTACTGAAAAAAATTGTTTTTTGAGTTTGGGCCACACCTGGCAGTGCTCAGGGCTTCCTCCTGGCTTTGCACACTGGGGTCCTCCCTCCTGGCAGGGCTCAGGGGACCATAGGGGGACGCCAGGAATGGAACCCAGGTCGGCCGCTGCAAGGCAAGTGCCTTCCCTGTTGGACTGTCACTCTGGTCCCCAAAAATAGCTGAGATTCTTTGCTGGGAAAGTACACGCTGCTCCTGCTGGGGTGCTGGGTGGTGCGGAGGGGATGGGGGACTGCTCTGCCCTGGTGCCACCCTCCAGTACCCGCTGCACCCCTGACACCACACCTGAGCAGGTGCAGACACAGTCTCTGCAGTGCTCTGGCTCCCTTGGGCATGGTGCTTTGCCCCCTGCTCACCCCTGCCCCACCTGCTCTGCGGGTGCTTCCCCCACCCAGCACCTCTGGTGCAGCGGGTGGGGCACGGTGGGGTGCTCAGGGGAGGTGGGGTGCCTCCAGGGCAGACACGTCATCTGTGGTGAGCTCTTACCTGAGCTCCAGCACAGAACTGGGACACAGGATGGAAGCGTCAGGGCTGGGTAGCCTCTGGTGCCTTCGGGGACACAAGCTGCAGAGCTATGGTGTGGGGACCAGCACCTTCCTCCCTCCTGCCTTCCGGGGCCCCAGAGTTGAACACGCACCTGCCTCCCCAGAACCACTGCTGTGGCCCCTGCATGGGCGGGGCCGAGGCAAGCGACCAGCTACTGTCCCTCCCGCATCTTGTACGGGCGGCATCTGAGAGCCACCCAGTGGGCAGGGTCTGCGGTCTCCTCCAGGTGGGTTCCTCTCGCCCCACAGATGGCGTCGGTGGCCAAGGTGTACTACAGCCAGACGACACAGACAGAGAGCCGGCCGCTGGTTAGTCAAGGGCTGCGCCGCCGTGTGCTGACCAAGGATGGCCGCAGCAACGTGCGCATGGAGCACATCGCGGACAAGCGCTTCCTCTACCTCAAGGACCTGTGGACCACCTTCATCGACATGCAATGGCGCTACAAGCTCCTGCTCTTCTCCGCCACCTTCGCGGCACCTGGTTCCTCTTCGGTGTGGTGTGGTACCTGGTGGCCGTGGCGCACGGGGACCTGCTGGAGCTGGGCCCGCCGCCAACCACACACCCTGCGTGGTGCAGGTACACACGCTCACGGGCGCCTTCCTTTTCTCGCTCGAGTCGCAGACCACCATTGGCTACGGCTTCCGCTACATCAGTGAGGAGTGCCCGCTGGCCATCGCCCTGCTCATCCTGCAGCTAGTGCTCACCACCATCCTGGAGATCTTCATCACCGGCACCTTCCTGGCCAAGATTGCCCGGCCCAAGAAGCGCCCCGAGACCATCCGCTTCAGCCAGCACGCCGTGGTGGCTGCTCACGATGGCAAGCCGTGCCTCATGATCCGCGTGGCCAACATGCGCAAGAGCCTTCTCATTGGCTGCCAGGTGACCGCAAGCTGCTGCAGACTCACCGCACCAAGGAGGGCGAGAGCATCCGCCTCAGCCAGGCCAACGTGGCCTTCCAGGTGGACACGGCCTCCGACAGCCCCTTCCTCATCCTGCCGCTGACCTTCTACCACGTGGTGGACGAGGCCAGCCCGGCTCAAGGACCTGCCACTGCGCAGCGGTGAGGGTGACTTCGAGCTGGTGCTCATCCTCAGTGGCACGGTAGAGTCTACCAGCGCCACGTGCCAGGTGCGCACGTCCTATCTGCCCGAGGAGATCCTGTGGGGCTACGAGTTCACCCCCCGCCATCTCGCTTCCGCCAGCGGTGCACGTGGCGACTTCCAGCCTCTTTGACCAGGTGGTGAAGGTGGCGCCGCCCGCTGGCCTCCGAGACAGCGCCAGCCGCTGCGGGGACCCGGAGAAGCTCCAGCTGGAGGAGTCGCTGCGGGAGCGGGCAGAGAAGGAGGGCAGCGCCCTGAGCGTGCGCATCAGTAACGTCTGACATCAGCCGCGCCGGCCTGCCTGCCGCACTCTGGGCGGCCCCCGGTGCTCCTTGCCCTCCTCTTCCCAGTGGCCAGAGCTTCCCCCTGTCCCCCACCACACCCCTTCACCCTGACCCACACCCAACTGCGCACCAGCCAGCGTGGGGGCCAGAAGGATGAGGCCAGAGTCAGGCTTGGAGACTTACCCAGGCGGTGCAGCTGGGTGCAGAGCCCCCCACACTCAGCCAGCAGCTTCCCTGAGGCCACGCCTGGGAGCCTTGCTCCAGAAAGACGGGCTGCATGCCCGTGGAGGGGCCCCCGCTGACTGGGAGCTTCTGGAGGCTTTGGGAAGAGAACTGACCTGCTCTCATGCATCTCCTGAGGGCTCCACCCCTGGGATAGCACCAGCATGGGGGCCAGTGCTAATGGTCACTCCAAACCCCCAGTTACCCCCCACCACAGCCTTTCCGCCCCTCTCCCACCAGCCCTGCCCCAGTCCCGAAGAGGAAGGGTTGGGGGAAAAGGCCTCCCTCCACCCAGTGTGGACTCCTGCTAGCCCATCCCTGGGAGGGGACACCACACAGCAGCAGCAGAACAGGGAATTAATTCTCAGATCCCTGGAAGCTTTGTGAGGTCCGGCAGGACCAGGAGTAGCCGCAGATGCCACCATACTGTTTTGCCTCCTTGTGTCACCAAGAAGTGCCAGCCCACATCAGGATATGAGGGGTCAGCCTTGTCATCTCAGCCACATCGCCCTGTCATGCACGGGCAAGGCCTGCCCTCTATAGCTGTCCAGCGGCCTGCCTCTATAGCTGTACTCAGGAACCTGAGTCTCTGGACCTGTCTGGGCCCCACGGGCTGCGTGAGGGCAGCTCTGCTGGTCTCAGAGGTCTCACCCTGGTTCTAAGCCCCACATACCAATGTGCAGTGTTGGAGGGGCCTGCAGCCCCCACTGTGGATACACTGGTGCCTCGTTTCAGCACACACACCCTGAGAAGGGAGCCCTCCTCCCTACCATGGCACCCCACCGTCCCCAGCGCTGCAGAACAGTGGACCAGAAACTCCTTAGAAATGCAAACGGGTCGGAGCGATAGCCCAGCAGGTAGAGCGTTTGCCTTGCATGCGGCCAGCCTATGCCGGCCCGGGTTCTATCCCCCGGCATCCCATATGGTCCCCGAGCACCGCCAGGAGTAATTCCTGAGGGCAGGGCCAGGAGTAACCCCTGAGCATTGCCGGGCGTGACCCAAAAAGCAAAAAAAAAAAAAAAAAAAAAAGGAAACAGAAGCAGAACCAATTCCTGGGCCCCTGATATCCTCAATCCTGGCTCCCCAGCTCTTCCGAGGGGCTGGGGCGCGCATGCTTCTGCAGGAGTGTGCGTGCACTGCGTGTGCAAGTGGAGGCTCATGCCTGCAGAGTGTAGCTGTGAGAACATGCACACGGGTGTTCTCACACAAGCACGTGTGCATGTGTATAAGTGTGAACGCCTGTGTGTGCAAACACGTGTGCACCAGTGTGCGTGCATGTCAGCGTGCTTGCATATGCCTGGGTGCAAGTGGGAGGTGCCCCCTCTTCCTGGGCCCAGACTCGACAGTGAGGACCCCCCGCACTCCTCTCCACAACGCAAACTGCCTAAGCTGCACTTTACACCCCAGTTCGTTGATGCACCTGGCCTCTTCTCCCAGCCCAGCTCCAAGCTGATACCTGTCCAGCCATCAGGCTGCAGAAGCAACTGGACTTGGTGAGCTGAGGCTGCAGTTGTGCAAGGTGGGAGTTGGCTGCTCTGAGGAGAAACTTCCTCTGTGTGCAGAGACAGGACGCAGGAGCTTCTGGAACTCAGACCCTGCTCGGTGGGTGGAGTGCCCAGGCTCACATGTGGAAGTGAAACTGCTTCGTCTGTGGGTGCAGGGTGCCTCCTGAGATGGGCTTCCGGTCTGCAGTGCGCTCAGGCTGCTGGCTCCTCGATCTGCACTTCATTAGGAAATAAAGTGCCTTCTGCTTCCTTGCTCCAAGTTCACAGCTTCCCCCACATCCCGCTGGGCAGGGGACCTACAACACTGGCTCTCAGGGGAGGGGCCAGGATCTTCACCCCCAGAACCAAGAGCTGCTGGGTCTGAGATGCTCCACAGCAGAGGCCCAGGCCAAGGGTACAGAGCTAGAGCCAGCTCCTGTGCTCTCTGCAGCCTGCACGCACTGAATAGTAGAGGCCAGGGCCATCCCCTATTTCCAGGGCAACCACCTGCTGCTAGTTACTTGGTCTGCCTGCAGGCAATGGCTCCCTCTGGGGCTAATCCCATGCCAGCAGAGGCATCTAGGAACGCTTCACCTTCACTGCGTTAGACTAAACCCCGCCTGTGCACAGAAGAAACGAAACTCCAGGAGGTTTGGTTTATTTGATGTTACTGTCCGTTCAGAAGGAGCTACTAAATAAAGCGTGATTCTGCTATTTGCCAGCTTCTCTGAAGAATGAAACAGCCTGCTCCAGAACCCTGCTTGGTGGTCTTTGGGGGGTCTCCACCTGCCTCCCTCTCCAGCAGCCATTTCCTGGAGGCTTCAGCACCCTGCATACACCCTCCCAAACCCAGGTCAGGTAAAAGCTGGAGCCCAGGGGAGGTAGCCCACCCCAGTCTTTTAACTGGGTCCATTTAACTGGCACATGCCCATATGCTCACACACACACGCTCGTACATGTGCACACATGCTGGCACATGCACATACTGGCAATGCACAAAATGCACACACTGGCATATGCACATATGTGCTGGCACACACTGGCACATGCACATACGTGCTGGCACACACTGGCATATGCACATACGCGCTGGCACACACTGGCACATGCACATACTGGCAATGCACAAAATGCTGGCACACACTGGCACATGCACATACTGGCATATGCACATACGTGCTGGCACACACTGGCATATGCACATACGCTGCTGGCACACACTGGCATATGCACATACGTGCTGGCACACACTGGCATATGCACATACGTGCTGGCACACACTGGCACATGCACATACATGCTGGCACACACTGGCACATGCACATATGCGCTGGCACACACTGGCACATGCACATACTGGCATATGCACATACGTGCTGGCACACGGTGGCACATGCACATACGTGCTGGCACACACTGGCACATGCACATGCGTGCTGGCACACACTGGCACATGCACATACGTGCTGGCACACACTGGCACATGCACATACGCGCTTGCACACACTGGCATATGCACATACGTGCTGGCACACACTGGCACATGCACATACGTGCTGGCACACACTGGCATAAGCACATACGCGCTGGCACACACTGGCATATGCACATACGTGCTGGCACACACTGGCATATGCACATACATGCTGGCACACACTGGCATATGCACATACGTGCTGGCACACACTGGCATATGCACATACGTGCTGGCACACACTGGCACATGCACATACTGGCATATGCACATACGGCTGGCACACACTGGCATATGCACATACGTGCTGGCACACACTGATGCACATACTGGCATATGCACATACGTGCTGGCACACACTGGCATATGCACATACATGCTGGCACACATTGGCATATGCACATACGTGCTGGCACACACTGGCATATGCACATACATGCACATACGTGCTGGCACACACTGGCATATGCACATACGTGCTGGCACACACTGGCATATGCACATACGTGCTGGCACACACTGATGCACATACTGGCATATGCACATACGTGCTGGCACACACTGGCATATGCACATACGTGCTGGCACACACTGATGCACATACTGGCATATGCACATACGGCTGGCACACACTGGCATATGCACATACGTGCTGGCACACACTGGCATATGCACATACGTGCTGGCACACACTGGCATATGCACATACGTGTTGGCACACACTGGCACATGCACATACGTGCTGGCACACACTGGCATATGCACATACGTGCTGGCACACACTGGCATATGCACATACGCCGCTGGCACACACTGGCACATGCACATACTGGCATATGCACATACGTGCTGGCACACAGTGGCACATGCACATACGTGCTGGCACACACTGGCATATGCACATACGTGCTGGTACACACTGGCATATGCACATACGCTGGCACACACTGGCAATGCACAAAATGCTGGCACACTGGCATATGCACATACGTGCTGGCACACACTGGCATATGCACATACGCGCTGGCACACACTGGCACATGCACATACGCAGCTCGCACACACTGGCATATGCACATACGTGCTGGCACACACTGGCATATGCACATACGTGCTGGCACACACTGGCATATGCACATACGTGCTGGCACACAGTGGCACATGCACATACGTGCTGGCACACAGTGGCACATGCACATACGTGCTGGCACACAGTGGCATATGCACATACGGCTGGCACACACTGGCATATGCCATACGTGCTGGCACACACTGGCATAAGCACATACGTGCTGGCACACACTGGCATATGCACATACGTGCTGGCACACACTGGCATATGCACATACGCGCTGGCACACACTGGCACATGTGCCAGGCACACACTCACTTGTACAGGTTTCCACAGCTGCATGAGCCACATAACACAGGCACACGCATTCCAACACAAGTTCCCATGGGCTACATGCAGCGAGCAGGAAGCAGCTCCTCCCAACAGCCCGGGGCGTATCTCCGGTTCTCCTCTTCAGCGATGGACACTGGTCTGCACCGGCCGGTCCTGATACTCGGGGACACCCAGTCTCGTTCCAGATACTACCGAGGTCTGTGTCTGATACTTGGGGGGACGTCCGGTCCCGTGAAAGCGGAGGTTTGTTTATTTGCCCTGTCTCCCTTCCAGAAGGAGGCAAGAGTCAGGGTTCGCTCCAGCAGCGCTGCAGCGACCGCTTTGCAGGGTCAAAATGCGTCAAAACGCGTCAAAACGCGCTAGAGCCACTAGAGAGGAAGTCCCGCCCAGCAAGAGGCGGAGCAAGCTCGCCGCAGCCAATCCAGCCTCGCCCCGGCCGGGCCGGGTTCCGGTGCGGGATGCGTCCTGCGGCGCGCCGGAAGCGAACCGGAGGCTGTTGGTGGAAGGCGGCGGCGGGCGCGGGAGCCTACGGCTGGCCCGGACTCCGCAGCATGGGCCCCGGCGGGGACGGGACGGCGCGGTGCCTGGGGCTGCGGCCCGCCGGCCTCTTCGGCCTGGCCGTGGCGGCGCGCGTGGCCCTGGTGCTGTACGGCGTCGTGCAGGACCACGCGCTGCGGGTGCGCTACACCGACGTGGACTACGCGGTGCTCTCGGACGCCGCGCGCTTGCTGGCCGCCGGCCGCTCGCCCTACCTGCGCCCCACCTACCGCTACACGCCGCTGCTGGGCTGGCTGCTGGTGCCCGGCGAGCGGCTGGGCGCGCTCTTCGGGAAGCTGCTCTTCGTGGCCGCCGACGTGCTGGCCGCGCTGCTGCTCTACCGCCTGCTGCGCCTGCGGGGCCTGCGCGCCCGCCACGCCTGCGCCTACACCAGCCTCTGGCTGCTCAACCCGCTGCCCATGGCCGTGTCCAGCCGCGGCAACGCCGACTCGCTGGTGGCCTGCCTGGTGCTCGCCGTGCTCTACCTGCTGGCGCGCGGCCGCGTGCTGGGCGCCGCCGTGGCCTACGGGCTGGCCGTGCACCTGAAGCTCTACCCGGTCACCTACCTGCTCCCCGTGGCGCTGCACCTGCGGCCCGGGCCCGCCCCAGGCCGCCGCCCGCCGGCTCTCGCGCGCCTCCGACGGGGCCTGCGGCGTCTGTGCGGCCGCGACGTGCTGCTGTTCGCGGCCGGGGCGGCGCTTCGCCTTCCTGGGCCTGGGCCTGGGCTTCTACGCGCGCTATGGCTGGGCCTTCGTGGAGCACACCTACCTGTACCACCTCGTTCGCGCGACACCCGCCACAACTCTCGCCCTACTTCTACCTGCTCTACCTGACGGCCGAGAGCGGCTGGGGCCGCTGGCTGGGCCTGGCCGCCTTCCTGCCGCAGCTCGTGCTGCTGGCCGCTGTGTCCTGCGCCTTCCACCGCGACCTGGCCCTCTGCTGCTTCCTGCACACGGCCGTCTTCGTCAGCTTCAACAAGGTGTGCACGTCGCAGTATTTCCTGTGGTACCTGTGCCTGCTGCCGCTGGTGGCGCAGCGTGTGCGCATGAGCCGACTCGCTCGGCGCGCTGCTCCTGCTGTGGTTCGTGGGCCAGGCGCTGTGGCTGCTGCCCGCCTACCTGCTGGAGTTCCAGGGCCGCAACACCTTCTTGCTCATCTGGCTGGCCGGCCTCTTCTTCCTGCTCGTCAACTGCTCCATCCTCACGCAGATCATCGCCCACTACCAGCTGCCACGCCTGCCGCCTAGGGCCAAGGCAGACTGAGCCTGGGGGTCCTTTGGACACCTTTATTGCAGGGGGCTGCCAGGCCCCAGCACCGTGTGTCCAGTCGCTCTGGCCAGCCGCCACCCGCACGAACGAAGGCTGGTCCTGGATTGGCAGCCCCGGCCTGACCGCCGCTTACCCTCTCAGCTCTGCGATCCTCAGGAACCGTCCCTGAGCCCAGCATTGGGGGCGGGGATGGTTATCCCTGGCTCTGTGCTCAGGATCACTGACGTGCTTTGGGGACCAGATAGGGTGTGGGGATGTAGCCTGAGTCAGCCTTGTGCAGGGCAGAGCCATCCCGCTGTGCTGTCACCCGAGCCAGCAGCAGGGTTTCCGCAGGGTTCCGGCCCAGGGGCTTGTCTCTGAGATAAGGTTCTCTCCGTGCACAAGAAGGACAGAGATGAAACTCAGCCATTTGTACGTTTATTTGTTGGCAGGCTTCAGGCCACGCCGATGGTGTTGGGGTGGAGACTGCCCCCATCTGCTGGGATCAGACCCGCCTGCGCTGCGTAATAGGCAAGTGCCTGTTCTCACCCCCATTAAACTTGAGTCAGGGACCTTTAAATCGCCTTGTTTTTGAGGTATGAGGCCACAGTTAGGTCCGTTTTTTTTTTACTCCCTTTCTTTTTCTTTTTAATCTGATTGAAAGGCACTGTCCTTTAGAATCCAGCTTACCGGTACTGTTGAAGTTCCTGTTAAGAAATCTTAGATGGGGGCGGAGCCATAGTCCAGCGGGTAGGCGTTTGCCTTGCGCGCCGGCCTGTGCCAGCCCGGGTTCGGTGCTCGGGGACCATATGGGATGCGACCAGGAGTGATTCCTGAGTGCAGAGCCAGGAGTAATCCCTGAGCATTGCTGGGTGTGACCCAAAAAGCAAAAAAAAAAAAAAAAAAAAATCTTAGATGGGGGCTGGAGTGATAGCCCAGCGGGTAGGGTGTTTGCCTTGCACGGCTGGCGTGTGATGGTCTGGGTTCGATCCCTGGCATCTCATATGTTCCCCCAAGCACCACCAGGAGTAACCCCTGAGTGTCGCCGGGTGTGACCCAAAAAGCAAAAAAAAGAAAGATCTTAGATGATTAAAACCTTCCGACATCTCTCCCAGACGCCCCCATGAGTGTTCTGTGACAGAGCTGGGCCAGCCGGGCTCACCTAAAACTTGCAGCACCGGGCCAGGGCCTCTGTGGAACGATCGTCTCCCCACAAAGGACCGCAGCGTCTCGATCAAGTGTAGTGAGATCACAGCAGAGGTGACACAGCCCCGCCCTTGGACAGGGCCGCCATTGACATCTGCTTTCAAAAAACGTTTATGATTTTGTTCTTTCAGCTGTTAATCCCACGCCCAGCGCCAGCAGCTAAGACAGCTGCCCAGTAAACAGAACCATGGTGGTCTCTGACACCAGGAGCTCAGCTCAGCTCGGTCTCCCTCCGCCTCAGCCTTACCTTCGCCCCTCGTGTCCACTCAGTCCCCGCACATCCAACCCTCACCTGCGCTTCACTCCCAGACCTCCAGCCAGCCCTTCCCTCTCACCTCCACCTCGGTCTCTTCATCTCAGCCCTTCCCTCCACTCCTGCACCTCACTTCCATCTCGGTCCCCCTTTCCCCTCAACCTCACCCCAGCCCCTCACCTCCATCTTATTCCCTCATTTCCATCTCAGCCCCTGGCCTTCGTCTCAGCCCCTCACCTCCACCTCTAGCACCTCCACCTCAGTCCCTCCTGGCTCTGCACTCAGGAAAATTACTCCTGGCAGTGCTCGGGGACCCTACGTGATGCCGAGGATCAAACCCGGGCCTGCCACGTGCAAGGCAACGCCCTCCCTGCTGTGCTCTCGCTCCGCCCCATTGCCTCCACTTCCGTACCTAACTTCCATCTCAGTCCCTCACG
Organism: Cryptotis parvus; assembly: GCA_021461705.1. Lineage (NCBI taxonomy): Eukaryota > Metazoa > Chordata > Mammalia > Eulipotyphla > Soricidae > Cryptotis > Cryptotis parvus. The sequence continues at coordinate 60,485 of JAJIBD010002403.1, forward strand.
TTCACCTCGGTCCTCACCTCCACCTCATTGCCCACCTCTACCTCAGCCCCTCACCGCACCCCCTCACTCCATCTCAGTCCCTTCACCTTAGCCCTAACCTCCATCTTGCCATGCCCTCCCGCCTCAGCACCTCACGTCCACCTCACTCACCTCTGCCCCTCGTCCATTTCACTCCTTAGCGCTTGGCCTTCCTGGTACTCGGGGCTTGCCCGAGGTCCGCAGCGGTAGCCTCCCGTCTTGGTTCATTGGTGTCCTCAGTCCCGTCTGGTGTGTCTCGGACGCCTCTGTCAGCAGGTGCAGCCTCTGGTAGTCACTGAGCTCATCCCTAGTGGCACCTGGATGCTGGGCCAGAACACGGTGACACTGCCCCATCTGGACTCCCAGCAGAGGGGACCTGGCCTGGCAGATCCACCTGTCCCCTGGCTGGCATGTGCTGGCCTGGTCCCACAGGGAAGAGAAGGTTGTCGGGGAGACCTTTGAAATGCTCTGAGGAGGCCTGTGGAGATAGTACAGCCGGGGTGTGCTTGCCGTGCAGGCAGCTGGCCTGGTTCTGATCCCTGGCACCCAGTACTGTTCCTCGAGGCCCACCAGCATTGGTCCCTGGGCATGGCCAGGAGAGATCAGAGCCACAGCCAGGAGGACTGAAGGCCTTGGACATCATCCCCTCCATGTGATCATCAGGTTCTGTTTTCCCTGAAAAAGGCGATGGGTGTTTTGTCTACGGTGGGCACACGAGGGCGCCCGGCACTACGTCCTGAACATGATTTCTTGCCCCAAGTGACTAATTTTGTAGTTATGGGGAATCCCTGAGGATCTTGGAGGCAAAGAGCTCTGGGAATGTTTTGTTTCTTGCTACACCTGGTGGTGTCCATGGGGCCTTATGATGCCTAGACTATTGCAAGATCTTGGAGGCAAAGAGCTCTGAGGATGTTTTGTTTCTTGCTACACCTGGTGGTGTCCACGGGGCCTTATGATGCCTAGACTATTGCAAGCCCCAGCCTGTGGAGCCATCCCCGTCTTGCTGTGCCATAGTTTTAAAATTTAATTTATTGTTTTGGGGAGGGGTTTTGGATCACACCCGGTGATGCTCGGGGTTCCTCCTGGCTCTGCACTCAGGAATTACTCCCTGGCAGTGCTTGGGGGACCGACCATATGGGATGCCGGGGATCGAATCTGGGTTGGTTGCATGCAAGGCAAACAAACGCCCTCGCTGCTGTGCTGTTGCTCCAGCCTTAAATGTGTCTTGTGCAAGATAGCGCAGAGGCTAGAGCGCTTGCCTTGCATGTGATGGACGCGAGTTCCATCTCTGGCGTCCCACAGACACTGCCAGGAGCGATTCCTGAGCGCAGCCCGGGGCCTCCTCCAGAAGTGGAGCCGTTGGAGGGACTGAAGCTGAGGCTCGGAGGTGCAGCGGGTTCCCGCACTGCTCTAGACGCCTGTAATAGACAGCACGGAAGGGTAACCCCGAGGCTCGGGGGGCCAGGAGCGGAAGCGCCCTGCCCCACCTGTGTGTGGCCGAGGAGCTTGTCTCCTCTGCTCCCTGTCAGGCTCCACAGCGCTTCCCGGTGGGTGTCATGTCCACTAGTGGCCACACGATGGCGCCCCGCCCCACGTCCTGAACATGACTGCCCCTAGGGATCCCCGAGGGTCCTGGGGACGAAGCTCTGGGAATTTGCTTTTGTTTCTTTCTGCCACACATGGCGGTGCTCAGGACCCTGTGGGATCCAGGACTCTCGAATACAAACCCCAGCCCTCAGCCATCTCCCCAGTCTCTAGCTATGAAAATTAAAAGAAATGTGTTTTAAGCGGCTGGAGTTATGGTCCAGTGGGGAGGGCGTTTGCCTTACAGGACCTGGGTTCAATCCCGGCATCCCATATGGTCCCCTGAACCCCACCAGGAGTGATTCCTGAGTGCAGAGCCAGGAGCAGCCCCTGAGCATGGCTGGGGACCCCAATAAGAAAAGTGTTGGAGGTCTCCGGAGCCATAGTGCAGCAGGTAGTGCTTGCTTTTACCTGGTCAGCCTGGGTTTGATCGCTGGCATCCCATAGGGCCCCGGAGCACCGCCAGGAGTGATCCCTGAGCAAGAGCCAGGAGTAAGCCCTGGCTTACAGACTAATACAGCAGGGAAGGCACCTGCCTTGCACACCACTGCCTCACTTGGATCCACCAGGAGGGGTCCTGGGCACCAGGGCTGCCGGATCCGTTGCCTGAGGTGGTGTCCGCCCCACATCCGTTCTCAGCACTGCAAGAACAATAAGCCTCCTGGGCAACCTTGAGGAAGCCAACAGAGGGGAGGATGATCCCGGGACGGAGGGTCCCTGCCGACAGAGAGTGACGCGGAGTTAGTTCCCTCCCTCTGCCCTAAACCGCATCCTTTCCGAGGCAGCGCGTGTAATTATCACGAGTGGCCACACGGTGACGCCACACCCCGCAGCCTTAAACGCATCCACTGTTCCCCAGCGCACTTTGAGGTACTTGTAACATCGTAGCATTAATTATCGTTTTCCTTCTCTGTGTGATACATATTAATAGATCCGGGTCCTCCTGGTCTCCTTATAAAAATAAACTGACGGGACCGGAGCAATAGAGCGGGTGGGGCTTTTGCTTTGCACACGGTCGATCTCTGGCATCCTATATGGTTCCTTGAGCACCACCAGGAGTAAATCCTGAGTGTAGAGCCAGGAAGAATCCCTGAGCATTGCCGGGGGCGACCCAAAAAGCAAAATAAACAAACAAAAAGAAGAGTAAACTGACCAGTTCGTGGTGCTTTATTCTCCCATCACACTGCTCATTAGCTGTTTTTTTTTTTTTTTTTTTTTTTTGCTTTTGGGGTCATACCGGCAATGCTCAGGGGCTACTCCTGGCTCTGCACTCAGGAATTACTCCTGGCAGCGCTCGGGGGACCATATGGGATGCCGGGATCGAACCCAGGCCGGCATGAGCCGGCCCCGCAAGGCAACGCCCTACCCGCTGGGCTATCGCCCGGCCCCTAGCTGGTATTTTTATTTAGGACATCCGCATCTATATTCATAAGCCAGCTTGGCCGGCGCTTTTACTTGGGGGTTATTTAATTGAGTCTTTGACTTGAAAGATCTTTCTTTCAAACTGTTGCAGGACCTACTTCTCTCTCTTTATCGCTGTGGACGACTGGATGTCCATTTAAAATAGACATTTTAAACAAAATTTATTGTTTTTTGAGTCACACCCAGTGTTGCTCAGGACTTACTCCTGGCTAGATGCTCGGGTCACGTTTTGCAGGGCTCAGGGAACCCTATGGGGTGCTGGGACTCAGACTTAGGTCGGCTGCATGCAAGGCAAATGCCCTCCCTGCTGTGCTACAGCGCCAGCCTCTGAAACAGGCATAAGAGTCTCACTGAGTCCCGGAGCTATAGTCCAGCGGGGAGGGTGTTTGCCTTGCATGCGGCCGACCCAGCTTCAATCCCGGCATCCCATATGGTCCCCCGAGCACCGCCAGGAGTGATTCCTGAGTGCAGAGCCATGAATAACCCGAGCATTGTCGGGTGTGACCCAAAAGGAAAAAAAAAAAAGTCTCACAGACGGTCCAGTCCTGCTTCACAGCTTGGGAAAGCAGGGGGAGGCAGTTCCCAGGGTGGGTCCCACAAGCTGCTGCAGGGGTACAGAGCCTCCTGTGCTCAGGTCACAGCCAAGGGACCTGTGGAGCAGACCCTGAGGATGAGCGTGAGGTGGGCCCCACAGGGTCCATGTGCCTCCCTGCCCTGCACTTTGGAGGGACAAGCTCATCGGGTGGCCTCTGTGCCAGGGATCCCGTTGAGCTGCCTGCTGATTTATCCTGACCCACGTTACTGGGGCCACGTGGGTATCTGGTTCCTGCTGCTGCTCGCAAGTAGCATGAACTGGGTGGACGCCGGACCTCATGAGGTCAGCAGCGGGGTCTGGGCCCTCAGTGTCCCACACTGAGCACCCTGTGCGTGGGCTGAGATAGGAAGGCAGAGTGCCTGGACTCCGGGACTGACTCAGGGCGGGCTGCTCCCGCAGAGGCAGATAGGGTGGGACGCGCTCCTTAAAAGGACCGGACAGAGGCGCCATCTGGCATCAGGCGAGCGCGGTCAAGCTCAGGACCCGCTGGACGAGTCTGCCGGGGCATGGGTGCTCTGGGAGTTGACACAGACCCTCGAAGGCGGGGCACCCCGGGGAGCCAGGCAGGTCCCACCTCCAGTCTCCGCTCCCCTTGAATGGAGTAATGTGCAGGAGACTGCCTAGCTAGAGCAACGCCTTCCAGGACGTCTCCCGGGAGCCTCGACGCAGGCAGGGACAGGCAGGGAGCAGGGACAGGTGGGCGACCCTGGCAGGTCGGACCGCTCCAAGGTGGGCGCAGGCGCCGTCCCTAGTGGGCCGGTGCTGGGCCGGAGAAGGGGCTGGTGGCGCCGCCCCGTTAATCCCGGAGCCCCCGCGCAGGTGCAGCAGCTGATTCGTGGGACCCTCCGGCTCCAGCAGGCCTCGTGTGGTCTAGACACGAATGCCCCGACCCCCTCCCGCCGCGCTCCTGGGGCGCCGCAGACAGGAATTTCCAGTCCGGCGGGGAAGCGCGCTGGGGATCCCCGGGAGGAGGCGCTCCCCGCCCCGAGCTCGTGTTTCCTCCGCGGCCCGGGAGGGCCGAGTCCTCTGGGGGGCTCCGCGAGACCGCAGCCCCCCGAGCTGGGGCGCGGCCCCAGCACCAGGGACATACAACTTTGGGGGTCCCCGAGCTCCGCGCACGTGCGCGCCCCGAAACTACAACTCCCAGGCGGCTCGGGTGGCGCCCGCCGCGGGTACCCCGGCCGCGGGAGGGGATTGGCCGTCTCCAGGCGACCGGGCGCGGGGCTCGGGGCGCGGGCGGAGGCAGACCCGCCCCCATTGTGTGGCGGAGTGCAGCCAGGCGAGGTGAGGGCCGGGCGTCGGCGAGAACAGGGGGCGCTGGGGTCCATAGAACGCGGGAAGTTGGGTGAGAAGTGGCGCTCGGGCTGGAGGAGGCGGGACTGCGGAGATCTGGGGGTGAGCGAGATTCTTGGGACGCTCCTAGCGAACGAGAAGAGCTGGTGGGTTGGGGGTCTGCAGCAAGAGTCCGGGGCTCCCGCAAAGAGAACGGTGTGAGAAGTTGGCTGTGGTTGTAGTCCTGTGGAGGGCGCGGGGAGGGAGGTGGATTCCTTGAGGCCCAGACCCCGTGCAGGGCCGTTTGGAGCAGGATGGAATGAGTATTAGGGGTGCGAGCGCGGTGGGGTACCCTAGTCCGTGCAGGGCCTGGCAGCAGCTGGAGGGCCCTGTGGACGCTCGGGATTCCGCACACCCTGAGGTCTGGGCTGCCTCTCCACGGAAAGAGGCTTGTGCGGAAGTTTGGTGAACTCTCTGGGTACCCCCAAAGGGCCAGGGATGTTTGCTGCTGAGTTGTGGAGAGGGAGGCCTGGCCAGATCGGCTTCGCTGTCCACACTCCTGCTGCCCTTGGGTCTGCCCTCCTTTCCCAGGCGGCTTCTTGTGGCATCTCAGAGGTCTCAGAGATCTGCCCTGGGGCTGCAGATGCGGGGGTGTGGGGAGGAGCTTGGGCGAGAGGCACCTGCGGCCGCCCTCCCTGGGTGGCTTCCTGCCCCATCCAAGCGTGGGGAGCCCGACGGGCTTATTGAGGGGGCCCTCGTGTCCGCTCCTGCCGGCCATGATACAGGCCCCCATCAGCTCATCCCAAGAGGACATTTCTCTAGGCCTCTCTGCTCCTCACCTGTCTCCCGCCTCCCAGCCCCCCTCACCTGGAGCCCTGCCTGCCCTCCACCCCTGGGGCCATCTCCTACCCTCTAACTGGGTTCCTTTCGGTCACAGCTCTGCCAGCGCCCCGCTGAGGGAGACCCTGACTGCCCGGGTGGCCCAGCTCGCCCAGCCGCACCCCACCCACAGAGAGTGCTGTGAACTGGCTATGGTGGGGCGCCCTCGGCCTCACCCTCCTCAGCCTGCTGGTCTGCCAGGGCGCTGACGGTGAGCTCGGGGACCCCTCACTGAGTCTGCGGGTGCCCACCCACGATGACAGCCCCCTTCCCCCTGCAGGTCGAGGGAGACCGGAGGTGGTGCCAGTGGTGGGCCGTGCGGGAGAAGGGGCCTTGCTGGGCTGTGACCTGCTGCCCTCCACCAGCCACCCCCACTGCACGTCATCGGTGGCGGCGCCTGGGGATCCTGCTCCCCCTCTTCATCCAGTTTGGCTTGTACTCTCCTAGGGTCGACCCCGAGTACCTGGGTAAGGCTCAGATTCAGGGAGTTGGGAATGCTCCCCCAGCCTCCAGCCACAGCGCTGAGTGCATGACGGACACGCCCTCGTGCACATGCAGCCTCTGCCCTGCACACTTGTGTGCACACTTTGGAGCTGTGTGGTGCTCCTTGTGGTCGGGGCCTCTCCCAATCCGTGGGCTCACACATTCCCTGTCCAGCTGGTCCTCTCCCACAGCGCGGGCAGCGGTGCCCAGAGGGGGAGGTGCGGCAGGGGCTGGCTCCTCTCTGGCTTCATGCAAGCTCGGTGCCCGCTGCCCTCTGGAACGGTTCCTCCCTCCCCCTCCAGATCCGAGGGAGCCTTGATTTCGGGTGCAGTGGGCAGGAGCAGACGCTATAGGTGCTGAGGGGTGCCCCTAGCACTGGAGGGGAGGCCCCCTTTGGTCTGAAGGAGGAACCCCGCTCAGGCTCCAGGATTGGCCCCCATGCCAGGGGAGGCAGCCACACAGGTGCCCAGGGAGAGGTTTACTTTCAAATGCGCGGGGCTGTTTTGGCAGACAGCCTGGTGGCGGTGCTGTCTCGACAAGCCTAGAGAGAGGGCGCAACCCCCACCTGGTGCAGAGGAGGGCTGAGGACCCCACCCGTCCCCACCTGCTCCTTTTGGCCTGGGGCGGGGCAGGGCCTGGAAGGTGCGTGGCAGGGACCCTCGGTGGTTTGTGTGGAAACCAGGTGACAAAATTCAGACCAGAAGAGAAAGTGGGGCAGGATTGGGGAGAGAAGCTGAGGCGGGGTTGTGGGGCGGAGGGTGTCCTGACTCCCGGGCCTGTGGGGCGACGCATGTGGGCAGCGTGACGGGGGTTCAGGGTGGGGGCTCCCATCCTCCTCGGCACTTAGACTTAGGGTGGGTCAGGTGCTGGGCCTGGGCGCCTGTCCCTGCTGGCCCATGGGGATCCAGGAGCACAGTAACCCTGCTGGACCCCACTCACTGCCCTTTCCCTGTCCACTCTCCCTGGCCTTGGTTCCGCAATCCACGCTAGGGTCCTGGGCTCCAGCCCCTGCTCACTCGGGCTCCTCTCCAGGGCGGGTGCAGCTGCGCAGAGGCGCCTCTCTACATCGAGGCTGCGCTGAAGACCAGGGCTGGTATGAGTGCCGCGTGCTCTTCCTGGACCGGCCACACCTGGAGGACGAGGCGGCCAATGGCTCCTGGGTGCACCTCACCGTGAACTGTGCGTGGTGGGACGGGGCTGGGGGTCCCTCACCGTGAACTGTGCGTGGTGGGACGGGGCTGGGGTCCCTCACCATGAACTGTGCATGGTAGGACGGGGCTGGGGTCCCTCACCGTGAACTGTGCGTGGTGGGATGGGGCTGGGGGTCCCTCACCGTGAACTGTGCGTGGTGGGACGGGGTGGGTGGGTGGAGGTCTCTCCTCCATGCCCTTTCGCCCTTTGGGCGCAGCCAGTTGGCCCCTAGGCCTGGGGGTGTGCGGGGGCGCTGGGCCTGGCCCTACCCCTCTGGGCCCACCGGGTGCCTCTCCTACAGCCCCCCCCCATTTCCTGGAGACACCCCCCCAGGGTGCTGGAGGTACGGGAGCTGGAGCCCCCTGGCCCTGCGTTGCGTGGTCCGAGGCAGCCCCCAACCTCAGGTCACTTGGATGCTTGGAGGAAAGGACCTGGGCCAGGGTCAGGGCCCCGTGCAGGTGAGGCTGGGGCTGGGCACAGCGGAACAGGTGGGCAGTGGGGAAGTGGCCTGGGAGCCGCCAATGCCGTCCCCTGAGAACCACGCTGGAAGTGCAGGGGTGCCGAGCCGGAAGGGGTGAGCACCCCAGGGCCCTCCCTCTTGCCAGGTGCGGAACGGGACGCTGCAGATCCAGCAGGTGCAGCGAGGCAGTGCCGGGGTCTACACGTGCCAGGCCTCCAGCCCCGAGGGCAGCATTGCCCACACCACCCAGCTGCTGGTATTAGGTGTGTGGGGGACTCTGGAGGTTGTGGCAATGCCCAGAGACCATCCTTCAGAGGAGACTCCGGAGGGCACAAGGCAAACTGGCCTTTCTGGGGCCCTGCAGGCAGAGGCTCGGGTCCTCCCGGCCCTGGGAGATGGCCACTGCCATTGCCCACCACACAGTGGCCGCACTGCGTGGCTGGAGTGACCTCACAGTTCCCACAGACACCTGGGCCTCGGGGTGCCCTGGCTCCTCTGCCCAGGTGACCCTGCACCCCACCCTGGGTTCTGGGAGACAGGCTGAGCCCCCTTCCTTGTGCTCCAGGCCCCCCCATTATCGTGGTGCCTCCTGAGAACCGCACAGTCAATGCCTCCCGGGATGTGTCCCTGGGTTGCCGGGCCGAGGCTTACCCAACCAACCTCACCTACAGCTGGTTTCATGAAGGCACAAATGTCTTCCCACCCCAGGTAGATCAGGGGGCAGCGGGTGCTGGGGCTTCTGCAGAGCCCCCCAGGAGGTTCAGGGGGCAGTGGGTGCTGGGGGCCTCAGCGGAGCCCCTGATCAAGCAGGGTCCCCCTTGAAGCCACCTGCAGGCGCGAGTGCAGATCCTGGTGGATGGGAGCCTGTGGCTGCGGATGGTCCAGCCCGAGGACAGCGGCCGATACACTTGTGTGCCCAGCAACGGCTTCCTGCCGCCGCCCTTGGCCTCCGCCTTCCTCACAGTGCTCTGTGAGTCCCGGATGCCTGCCTGCTGCTCGGCCCTCCGCAGCCTGCTCCTGTCATAGCTGCCCTCCTTGTTCTCAGACCCAGCACAGGTGACAATGATGCCCGCAGAGACGCCCCTACCCATCGGCATGCCGGGGTGATCCGCTGCCCTGCCGGGCCAATCCGCCACTACTGTTTGTCAGCTGGACCAAGGACGGGCAGGCCCTGCAGCTGGGCAAGGTGCCGGTGCGGGGCGGGGCTTCTTGCAGGCAGGGGGGTGGCGCGCACGCGTGCAGGTGCTGTGTGGGGTGGCATGGGGCAGGGGCCGAGAGCCCGGTCCAGGTGGGCCTCAGGGATGAGCAGCCCCCACCCCTGCCAGCATCCACCAGGTGGGCAGAGCCTGGAAAAGCCGGATTCACTGCTGGACAGGCCGGGTGTGCGGGCGACAGGCTGGGGTGAGGTCTCTGTGCTTCTGGGGTCTTCCTGTCAACCGAATGCCTCCTACAGCCTCCCGGCTGGTCGCAGGACCCTGAAGGCTCACTTGTGGTCATGGTGGGGAATGAGGATGCACTGGGGGAGTACTCCTGCACCCCCTACAACAGGCTGGGCACCGCCGGGCCCCTCGGCTATCACCCGTGTGCTGCTCAAGGTGGGGCAGAGCTGGGCCAACACCGGGGCTATGTCTCTCGGGTCAGAGTGAGGGGAGCCTCCCCCAGCTCTGCCTGCGCCCCCACACCTGCAGGACCCCCGGTCTTCACTGCGCGGCCCCAGGAGGAATACTTCCAGGAGGTGGGGCGGGAGCTGCTCGTTCCCTGCTCTGCCCACGGAGACCCGCCCCTGTGGTCACCTGGACCAAGGTAATGCCTGTCCCCTCCTTCCCACCCACCCAGATCATGGGGAGAACCCTGGGAGTGGAGCTGCCCAGTATCCTCAGCTGACCAGTGGCTCTGCAGGTGGGCGGGGGCTGCAGGCCCACGTGGACAGCAATAGCAGCCTTATCCTGCGGCCACTGACCAAGGAGGCAAATGGACGCTGGGAGTGCACAGCCAGCAATGCTGTGGCCCGCGTGGCCGTGACCACCACCATCTACGTGTTAGGTTTGTGGGTACAGAGCGGGCTGGGGACACCTTTGGCAGGGGATAGGGAGTTACTTTGGGATGGGGAGGCCCCCTTCGTTTGTCCCGTCCCTCAGGACCCCACTCCTCCCAGGAACCAGCCCCCACGCTGTCACCAATGTTTCAGTGGTATCTGTGCCACGGGGTGCAAATGTTTCCTGGGAGCCGGGGTTCGATGGCGGCTTGCCACAGAGGTTCAGCGTCTGGTACACCCAGCTGTGAGTCCCCTGCCTGAGGATGGTGATGGGGGGGGCCCTGCAACTTCTCTTGGCTCATGGCCTACACACCGTCCTACATCCAGGGCCAGACGTCCTGAGCGCACACACCATGACTGGTGTCCCTGGCAGTGCCCATGGGGATGGCGCACCTGCTAGTGTGGGGGGCTGCAGCCACACACCCCCTACCAGTTCAGTGTCCTGGCCCAGAACCAGTTGGGCAGTGGGCCTTTCAGCAAGATCGTTCTCAGTGTTCCTGAAGGTGCCGCTGGACTTGGGGGAGGGACGGGTTCTTGGGGTCCCTGGTGGCACCAGGAGGGAAGGTGTGATGGGAACCTTTCCTCATGCCTGCTTGCCCTGGGCAGGGCTTCCGTCACTCCCTCAGCCCCCAGGCTGCCTCCCACAGACACGCTGCAGCCCCTGTCCCCACCCCAACTACTGGCAGCCACCAGGACGCCCCGGGGGTCCTCCTGCACTGGGAGCCCCCAGAACGGGTTCCTGAGCGGCTGGACGGCTATATCCTGGAGGGACGGCAGGGCTCCCAGGACTGGGAGGTGCTGGACCCGCTGTGGCGGGCACAGACACTCAGCTGCTGGTGCCGGGGCTCATCAAGGTGTGTGGGGGCGCTCTGTGGGATCACCTTCCCCCTCCCGCTCACCCTGTGCTCCCCAAGAAGCCTGCTGGGCTGAGCCCGCTCTGGGATCCTTCCCCAGGATGTTCTGTACGAGTTCCGCCTAGTGGCCTTGGCAGGAAGCCACGTCAGCGGCCCCAGCAACACAGCCAACGTCTCCACTTCTGGTGAGGCTGTGGGGGCTCTGGGCAGGGGCCTGAAGCCTGCTCATCCTCAACACCGACCTACTTTTGTTGTTCCCTCCAGGCCTGGAGGTGTACCCGTCACGCACGCAGCTGCCTGGCCTCCTGCCGCAGCCTGTGCTGGCCGGCTTGCTGGGTGGGGTCCTTTTCCTGGCCATGGCTGTCCTCGTGAGCCTCCTTGCCGCCTGCCTTATGAATCGGCGCAGGGCTGCCCGCCACCGTCGCAAGCGCCAGCGACAAGGTATCCCTGAGGCTCCACCCCAGTAGGACACTCCCTGGGTATGCCACGCCCCAGAGTTTGGGGCACGCCCCTGGGAAGGATCCGCCCTTGGGACTGGGACACGCCCTGAGACTGGGTCTCGCCTTTAGGGAGGCCCCACGGCTGGATTGGGCCATGCCCTGGAGTAGCATGTACGCTTCTGAGGGACATGCCCCTAGGGCCGCCCCTGCAGAGGTGTCCTCACTCTGGAAGGACTTGGATGCAGAGCAGAGGCTGCCCATGGAAAGAGCCACCCCCAGGCGGTGACCATGCCCCCTAGGAGTGTGGGCCCCTGCTCTGCACCACCCCCCACTTGGAGGAAGAAGGGCTCTGTGGACTTCTTGTCCACGTGGGATCAGACGCATGGGGCCCTCGGGATTGCTCGTGTCATCTCTTCCTGCCCTGACAGGTCCCTCGCTTGTTTTCTCTCCGCCCCGGAAGGCGGCCGCGCAGTGAGTGACCCGCAGTACTTCCCCTCTGCCTTCCTGGCACCCCTGCAGGTGTTCCTTCTTCCTGCCTCCCCCTGCGCCTCCCCCATAGCCTCCTCCTCTCCCTTGCTCCCCTTAGCTCTGCTCTGTCCTGCTCCAAACTTTTCAGGCCTCACACTGGCTCCTGGGAGGGTCTTGGCACCCTCCCGCAGACCCTGATCTCCTGTCCCTCCCCAGCTCCGACACTCGCCCAGGCACTCCTGACAGTGTGACCAAGCTGGAGCTCCAGGAGTCCCCAGAGCCCAGCCTTCGCCAGAGCCTGCCTTGGGGGCAGCCCCCAGGGCTCCCCAGCCCCCTCCAGACCCTCCACCTAGCCAGGGGCCCTTGTCCCTGGAACCCATTTCCGGGGACCAGACGGGCGCTTTGTGATGGCACCCAATGAAGGAGCTCCGCAGGGGAGGCTGGGGCTGAGCCCGGAGGAGCCCTGGAGCTCGGCTCTGTGTCGGCCGGGCCCCGTGACTGCAGCAGCAGCAGTAGCCCCAGTGGGCGCCCGCGGCCACTGTGTATCTCAGACACCAGCCCCGTGGGGCCTCCTGGGCCATGTTCCAGTACCTCAGCCTGCCCTTCTTCCGTGAGATGAACGTGGACAGAGACTGGCCCCTTTGGAAGAGCCCGGCGCCCACCTCACCCCAGATTACATGGATACCCGGCCCTGCCCCTCCTCAACTCTGCTTCCGTCCTTGGACTCCCTCACGGCGTTGCCGGAAGCTGCCCCTGAACCCCTTCAGTGGCTCTGGCCAAGTGGACTCTGCAGGAGCAGCTGCTGCCCACCATCCTCCCTGCCGCTCCACGGGGCAGCCTCACCAGCCAGAGCAGTGGACGGGGGCAGTGCCTCCTTCTTGCGTCCACCGTCCACTGCCCCTCTGCAGGGGGCAGCTACCTCAGCCCCCTCCTGGAGAAAAAGGCAGCTGGGTCAGCGGCCCCGAGAGGTGTCACCGAAGGGAACAGGTGCTGACTGTGAGCAAGAGGTGAGGGTGCCCCAGCCCTAACCCCAGCCATCAGACCTGGGTGGGAGAGCCCGGCTCCTCACATGTCCTGCCCGCCTCGCCAGGAGGAACACGTCTGTGGATGAGAACTATGAGTGGGATTCGGAATCTCCGGAGATGTGGAATTACTGGAGCCCGTGTCCTGGGGCTTGGCTGTCCCCGGCTGTCCCCTGAAGTACAACCTGAGCCGGGTAAGAGCCCCACCTTCCCGCCTTGCCCCAAGCCCAGCCCTGGGACCCTGTGCAGTGTCCTGTGCTCTGTCACTCCTGCATGTGACCCCCTTGCAGGTGCAAAGCTCCTAGAGCCAGGCCGCCTCCGGCACCCTGCCTGGGCCCCCAGCCCCAAGGCCCGCTGTGCTGCCCTCCGGAAGGAGTTCCTGGCTTTCCGCCGCCAGGACGCAGCCAGGACCAAGCTCCTCACCTGCAGACAGCCAGCCGGACACCCAGAACAGGCCACTCTGCTGTGAAGCCCCCAGGGCAGCGGGAGGGTCCCAAAGCTGGGCAGAGGAGGCACTCTGCCCTGACCCGCTGCTGTGTCCAGGCACAGGCCCCAGGGAGAGACCCCCAGTGGGCCAGCGGGAGAGGGGGTGGGGGGCTAGGGGGTGGGAAGCATCTGGGCATGCGTGGTGAGATGGTGGTGGGTGTGGGTGAGTGCTTTTACAGATGAATAAAGTCTGAAAGAGGTTTCTCTGTATCATCTGCTGAATCTCAGGAGCAGAAAGATCTTGAGCTCCCAAGTAGGAAGGTAGGGGTGTCTTTCTATGCGAAAGCAAAACCGTTCAACCAAAACTCGAGTTGCCCAAGAAGAGCTGGATCGTGTATGGGGAGTGCATGGTGTCTTGGCATCCTGGGACAGTGAGTCCGTGTTGCCCTGCTGCTGGCAGGGGTAGGTGTGGGTGGGTGGGCTGGTGCCTCTCCACAGGCAGCTGCCTAGACCTTGCGAATATGCCATTGTTCTGGGTTGGGGCCATCAGTGGTCCCGAGATGAAGGGACCCGGAAACGAAATGCTATCTGGAGGTGCCAGGGCAGGAGAAAGGTACTGGCCCCCAGAACCCGCTGGGCTGCAGGACTGGGGACCGACAGGAGGGAGGGGACTGAGTTCATTGAGGTCTCTGGAGCACGACACCGAACAAGCACGCGGGGCTCCTTTTGGGTTTCTCGGTGCTGGTTCCGGTTCTTTCCCAGAAGGCTGGCTCTGCAGGCGGGGGAGGCGGCAGGCCCAGGCCCAGCCGGTTCTGCGCTGACCACGCCCTCGCCAGTTGAGAGTGACCTCACCGGTTTCCTGCCCAGGCCTGAAGGGGTCTTGAGCCCTCCCCCGTGGGGTGCTGCCGGGCCAGGCTGGGAGGGTCACAAACCCGGTTTGCTGGTGTCAGTGTATATGGAGACGCTTCTTCACGTGCCTCGATTTACCTGGTCACCCCTTTGAAAGCAAACGGCTCCCAAGCGCCCACGTGAGGGCCCCAGCGCTGCGGCGGCGGGGTGGGTGGGGCGGAAACGTAGCGGCCCTCTGCCGGATTCTGGACAGGTTGTGCCCCGCCCAGCCCCGTCGTGGCCACTACGGGTCGGCCCGGCTTTAAATCCCGTGGGCCTGGCTCCGCCCCGGGTCCGCCCGTCCGAGAGGAGGCGGGAGCGGCTGAAAACCCCTGGCCCTGCCCGGGCGCGCCACTCGCCGCGACCGCGTCAGAGCGCACAGCGCCCGTCGAGTGTCGGTGAGCGCGGGATGGGGACTGCAAGCGGGGGCGAGGCCGGGCCGGGGGGCGAGGTCGGCCCGGGACAGCCCCGCGGGGAGTCGGGCAGGGCCGGCGTGCACCGACGGGGCGCCTGGGGGCCGCTCCCCGCCCCGCGCGCTCGGGTCTGCGCTCCCGCGCATCCCGCTTCGGGACGCCCAGGGTACCTGGGCCTCTCCTGCACTGAAGCGCGTTCGCCCCCACGCGCGCCCCCTTCCGGCCGGCGGACCACGTGCATCCACGACCCGACGCGGGACTCGGTGCCCGGGACCGCGGCTCCAGGCGCGCCCTGCATAAGCCCGGGCGTGGGGCCGCTGTGCAGACGCCGCCTGTGCCCCCCGCTGCTGGGAAGGCGGGCGGGAGCGCTGCCCAGACCACTGCGTCACCCTTGGCTTGGGTGACTCACCCTCTAACGGCTCGGGGCGTGGCTGGGGGCGGCCGCGGCGCCGGAAGCGGCTCCTTCCCGCCTGTAGGGCCCGGGAGGGGGCGACGCGAGCAGGGATCACCCGCTACGGGGTGAGGGGGCTGCACCCCCAGGGAACTGCCATGGGACGGTACGGGGGTGCGGGTTCTGGAAGGATCTTTATCCCCCACCTGTTTTGGACGCCGCGACCCCCACCCCGAAACCTGGCATCCGGTACCCTGGCTATGAGCTGCGCCCAGCGGCACTCGCGCGGGTGTTCCTACACGGCCCCCTCGCCCCCGCCCCAGTTCCTGGCCTTGTGTTTTGTATACAGAAGCCATGGCAACGCCCCTCCCTCCACTTCGGCTTCTGACTTCCTGTTTGTGAGCTTGGGCTGTGTGCTGCTGTGAGGGAGGGCGAGGGTCGCTGGCTTTGGGGCTCTCCGACGAGGTGCCCCCTGTACGGTGCAGCCCCCTTTGTTGAGCGGTAGCCAGGGAAGTGCTCCCCAGCCCCCAAGTGCCTTTCTCTGCAGGGCGCTGTGGGTGAGCGCAGCTGCCACCCTTTGGGTGGGGCCGGACACTCGGCCTGACCCGCCTGACCCGTTGTAACCTCCCTCCTAGCCAGGGCTTGTAGCCAAGCAAGAGCCAGGCCGCGGATTTAGGCTGCCCCTCACGTTCGGCAATATTCCCTTGGGTTTTCTGGCCTGCAGAAACAGTGGGGACAGTAACAGCGACGGCCCCCAGAGCGCCATCAGCTGGGCCATCCACCCTTCTCTAAGGCTTGCCCATGGCACAGTGGGGACCTTGCAGTTGGAGGCTGGATGCAGATCTGGAGGCGGCACCCTGTGTTCCATCTGCCGTGCCTGGGGCCCTGGGCAATGCCAGGAGGGCTGGCAGGAGCTGGGAGGGTCAGCCTGGGCTCCTCTGCTCCATCCCAGGTTAATCATTGTCTTGTGCTGGGAGAACCCAGGGCTGGTGCACCTCAACCCCTCTGCCCCAGTTCACAGGCTAGGCAGGTGGGGGAACTTTCCTCCTCGTGTCCTCTCTGTGCCGGGCTGAGTGGAGGTGGGGATCTGGCTGGGCGGTTGGGTGGGCTCTGCTGGCGCTGCTTAAAATAATCCACAGCACAGATAGGAGGCCGGAAGCTGGTGCAGGAAAGTGGGCACAGGGGAGGGTGGCACTCCCCACCCAGGGCTGGCTGGGGAGCGGGTGGATGCCTGGGCAAGTGGGAGGCAGCTGGAGTGATGTCAGTCCTTGGCCCCAAATATGGGTAGGCAGAAAAAAAGCCCCATCCGGTCTCCCTGCATCCAGCAGCCTGTTTGGGGAGCCCTTTGGAGAGGAGCCAGACACCCTAGTGAGGCGCAATAACAGGGAAATGCCCAGTGCTTCCCGGCCCAGCCCCTAGCTGCCGGTGGAGGAGCCCAAGTGTCCCCCCACCCCGCTTCCCTGATGCCCCAGTCTGGGCCCACTTCCTGCCTCAGGCTGAAGCCCCTCTTAGGGCAGGGCAGGCTGAGGGGCCTCTGCTGGTCTGCGGCTGAGGGCACCTGGCCAGGAAGGCAGCCCGGCTCCCCTTGCCGAGCCCTCATCACTTGTCCCTGTGCCACCTGGTGATCTGGGGACATCTCAGAGACCCTCAGCCCAGCCGTGCAGGGAGCATTGCTCTGCCCTTGGCAGTATCTGGAAATCTGGGCAGTCTGGCCCCACTTAGGACAGCCTCTTCCCGGAAGCCCTGCAGGCTGCATCATTGACTGGCCAAGCTGTTCGGTGTTCCTGGAGTCCATCCCTCATTTCTGTGGTTTCTGTGGGGCCAGGACTGAGTCTTTCCCTCCCCCAGCATCTTGGTAAATGCTGTGTTAAAACAGCGTGGTGTGAGGTGCTGAGTTGGATCCCCAAGACCCCCAAAACAAAGACGTTAGTCGCCATTCTCCTTCCGGCTCGGGCTGTCCAGAGCAGAGTTGGGTTAGTTGTCTGTGGTTAGATCATCTTTTGAGGGTCTGAGCTGCATCCTGGACCCTGAGACCTTAAGGGCGGCAGTGCTGGGGCTGGGGGCGTGTGGGGTCGAGTCCAGGTCCTGCACGTTCCTCCCCTGCACTGGGCATCTCCTTCTGCTTTGGGAAATGTGCGCCTGGCTCGAGCTGGATCATGTCTTCTCCTCAGCCATCACCGCCGTCAGCCATGGCCAATCGGGGACCTTCCTATGGCCTCAGCCGGGAGGTGCAGCAGAAAATCGAGAAGCAGTACGATGCGAACCTAGAGCAGATCCTGATCCAGTGGATCTCGGGCCAGTGTCGCAAGGATGTGGGCCGGCCACAACCCGGCCGTGACAACTTTCAGAACTGGCTCAAGGATGGCACGGTGAGCCCGGGGACCCCAGACTGCCCGTGGGGACGGGTGTGTGCACCTGGCCAGGAGGCGGGGCCTCACCGACCCCTGTGCTCCCAGGTGCTGTGTGAGCTCATCAATGGGCTGCACCCTGAGGGCCAGGGCCCGGTGAAGAAGATCCAGGCCTCGACCATGGCCTTCAAGCAGATGGAGCAGATCTCCCAGTTCCTGCAGGCAGCCGGCGCTACGGCATCAACACCACTGACATCTTCCAGACCGTGGACCTCTGGGAAGGTGAGTGCTGGAGTCACGTGGAGTGGGGAGCATGTGTGGGGTGTGTGTCCATGTTTCATGAGGATGCGTCGGTGTGGGCAGGGCCAGGTGGGCCTCACCTGCAGGGGCTGAGTCCAGCACCCTTTCCCTGCAGGGAAAAACATGGCATGTGTGCAGCGGACTCTCATGAACCTGGGTGGACTGGCAGTGGCCCGGGACGACGGGCTCTTCTCTGGAGACCCCATTTGGTTCCCCAAGTGAGTATCCCGAGTCCTGCCCTACTGCCCTCCTCTCAGCTGAGCCCTTGCAGAGCGGGCACGTTTGCTGGGTCTGTCCCAACCCCCCCAACCGGCTTCCCTTCCACCCAGGAAATCCAAGGAGAACCCCCGGAACTTCTCAGACAACCAGCTGCAAGAAGGCAAGAATGTGATCGGTTTACAGATGGGCACCAACCGTGGTGCGTCACAGGCGGGCATGACTGGGTACGGGATGCCTCGTCAGATCCTTTGATGCCGCCGCTGCCACCACTGGCCTGCCCACCTGTGGATGCTAATATATATCTCTCAGTGACATTCCCATGAGCCCCCTGTGCCGCCCTGTGTCCCTCTCCGGGTGCCTGAGGGCAGCCTTGTCTCCTGAACTTGCCAGCTTTAACTTTTCTCCTAAACTGGACCAACTCACTTATTTTCTCTCTGGGACCAAAATCAGAGGGCTGCTGCCACCGCATACCCCCTCTCATCGCCCCTAGCCATTCCTTGGCGGAGTCAGGGTCACTTTCGGTGGCCTGCCTGCCACTGCCCTGGCTCCGCGGCCAGCATGTGGTTCCCATGAGGGGTCCAGGTGGCTGTGGCCCTGTGGCTGAGAGTGGGCTGAGGGGTGAGTCGGGCTCGGGTGCCATTGTGAGCCAAGGCTAGAATCTCGTTGACCAATAAAGAATCTGATTGTTTTGATGGACTCAGGCCGCGTCTGCCTTCGTCTGCGGCGGTCGGGGTGGCAAATCGGTTGGGGGGTGGGGTGCGAGGTGGAGCACACCCCCCAACCCCCCATGCTTCCTGAGTTAGAGAACAGCTGGCCAGGAGGCCTGTGGGCGGTGCCATTAAGGAGAAAGCCCAGAACAGCGGGTGGGTGCCCTGCGGAAGAGGGGCAGCTGGCACAGCCCTGGGTGGCACACCCTGCAGCATACTGAGGGGAGAAGCAGGTCTAGCTTGGGGATTCTCAACTGGATGTCACCTTTAACCCCGAATCGGATGGCGTCTTCTCGGGGATTTATCAGCGCCCACCAGGCCCAGGAAAGCTCCACCCACTGCCTCAGGCCCCACCCACAAGGGGTCCCACCCACTGCCTCAGGCCCCTCCCACAAGGGGTCCCACCCACTGCCTCAGGCCCCTCCCACAAGGGGGTCTCACCCACTGCCTCAGGCCCCTCCCACAACGGGTCTCACCCACTGCCTCAGGCCCCTCCCACAAGGGGTCTCACCCACTGCCTCAGGCCCCTCCCACAAGGGGTCCCACCCACTGCCTCAGGCCCCTCCCACAAGGGGTCCCACCCACTGCCTCAGGCCCCTCCCACAAGGGGTCCCACCCACTGCCTCAGGCCCCACCCACAAGGGGGTCCCACCCACTGCCTCAGGCCCCACCCACAAGGGTCCCACCCACTGCCTCAGGCCCCTCCCCACAAGGGGTCCCACCCACTGCCTCAGGCCCCACCCACAAGGGGTCTCACCCACTGCCTCAGGCCCCACCCACAAGGCGTCCCACCCACTGCCTCAGGCCCCTCCCACAAGGGGTCTCACCCACTGCCTCAGGCCCCTCCCACAAGGGGTCTCACCCACTGCCTCAGGCCCCTCCCACAAGGGGTCTCACCCACTGCCTCAGGCCCCTCCCACAAGGGGGTCTCACCCACTGCCTCAGGCCCCTCCCACAAGGGGTCTCACCCACTGCCTCAGGCCCCCCCCACAAGGGGTCTCACCCACTGCCGCAGGCCCCACCCACAAGGGGTCCCACCCACTGCCTCAGGCCCCACCCACAAGGGGTCTCACCCACTGCCTCAGGCCCCTCCCACAAGGGGTCTCACCCACTGCCGCAGGCCCCACCCACAAGGGGTCTCACCCACTGCCTCAGGCCCCACCCACAAGGGGTCTCACCCACTGCCTCAGGCCCCACCCACAAGGGGTCCCACCCACTGCCTCAGGCCCCACCCACAAGGGGTCCCACCCACTGCCTCAGGCCCCTCCCACAAGGGGTCTCACCCACTGCCTCAGGCCCCACCCACAAGGGGGTCTCACCCACTGCCTCAGGCCCCACCCACAAGGGGTCCCACCCACTGCCTCAGGCCCCACCCACAAGGGGTCCCACCCACTGCCTCAGGCCCCTCCCACAAGGGGTCCCACCCACTGCCTCAGGCCCCTCCCACAAGGGGTCCCACCCACTGCCTCAGGCCCCACCCACAAGGGGCCCCACCCACTGCCTCAGGCCCCTCCCACAAGGGGTCTCACCCACTGCCTCAGGCCCTCCCACAAGGGGTCCCACCCACTGCCTCAGGCCCCTCCCAACAGCAGGCTCCACCACCACTTCGGGTTCCCTGATCTGTTCCGGCTCTGCTGTTGCATGTGGTCCCCCCCCCCCCCCGCTTTCTTTTTTTTTTTTGGTAGGGGAGGCGCTTTTGGTTTTTTGGGCCACACCGGTTATGCTCAGGGCGTACACTTGGCTCTGGATTTGGGGCTCCCTCCTGGCAGGCTTGGGGGTCTCATGTGCTGGGTCTGTAACCCAGGTTGGCTTTGTGCAAACCAAGTGCCGTGCTTCGGCCGAGTCTGCTGCTGCTGAGCAGAGCAGGTCGACAGATGATCAGCGGCTGATGGTCCAGGACGAGGCTCTCCTCCCCCAGCTTCCTGTCTGCCAGTAGCACCTATTGCTGCCAGCCAGGGCCCTTAGGGTGCCAGGCAGAGCGCCAGTGCAGCCACTCCCCAGCTAGGCCCTCAGCGGACACAGGCCCCTGGAATCCACGAGCCCTTCCTGGCGCCCAGGCCCTGTCTCCCAATGCCAGTTCCCAGGGGTGTGCTTCCCGCAGCCTTGCGCCCCCTTCAGGAAGGAAGGCTGGGCGCTGCTGCAGCGGAGGAAGCCTTGACTGCTGGTAACTTACTCTGAGCTGCACAGCCTCTCCCTGCCCTGAGCTCTGGCCGCAGACGCTGGGCCGCGGCAGGCCTGCACGTCGCAGTTTTGGGATCCATGTGAGTAGTGAGCGCTGTGAGTAGGTCTGGGCCCAGAGAGCAGAGACCAGGCTGTCGCAGGCTTAGGCAGGAGGGGTCTGGGGCCTCAGGGGGCAGTGTGTGTCGCGTCCCCACCGAGCCTGTAAAGTGGCAGTCCTGAGTGCTGAGGGCACAAGCAGGCCTGGGTCTCAGGAGCGCAGAGAGGCGAGAGCAGCTGCAGACTTAACCGGGGCCTCCAGCAAGCAGGAGATGGAGCAAGACCCACCCAGGGGCTCCCACAGTATCAGTCGCCGCGCCAGCACCGTGTCGCCCGCCGCCATGCCGTCCCCTTCCTCTGTCTTTTTTCTTTGCACTTTTGTTCCAGCTGATGTCTCCAGTTTGGCCCTCGTTTGTCTTTGTCCCCAGAGCTCAGAGGGACAGCCCTGTGCCTGGCACCCTGCGCCAGCTGCAGAGCCTTTTTTCTCTGCTGCCCCTGGCTGGTACACACTGTCCCTCTAGGGCCCTGCTCTGGCCTCCCCCGCCTTCTTCAGTGGCTCTGGCTCTCTCCACAGGTGTTCCTCACTTTCCTGCTCTCCCCAGCATAAGGCATCCTCGTGTCCACCCACAGAATCAGTGCTCACAGAGCAGCGGGCAAGCCTCTGGACACAGGTGCCTGGTGCACTGTCGGTGCTGGGTCAGTCTTTTCCAGACAAATGGCTGCCCTGCCCTCACTCCACAGTCTCCTGGCGCGTGCTTTGGTGCCCAGCAATCGGGTCTAACTTTGTCCTGCCCCACCTGTCTGGCATGGCTGCTGGTCCCTGGGTCTGAGGCGGAGCTGTCCAGCTATCTGGTGCTTCCCCTGGTTTCATTTGATCACTTGATCACTTGAATCCCGTTACTCATCGATTTGCTCGAGCGGGCGCCAGTAACATTTCCATTGGACCCTATCACGTGCCAATGTAGCCCAATGGCATCTGGTTGATTCAGGAATATGAAGAGCCTCAAACCGTTCCTTCAGGGTCTTAACAAGGAAGTCTGACCATCTTGTAGGTGGGCGGCCACGTGATCTTTTGACATCCCGTGGGATCTAGTCGGTAACGGCTCTAGTCCAGCGATCATCTCCAAATCGCATTACATGTCCAGCCCATCTGATTTTCGATGCCTTGGCAAACGAGACAGCGTCCCTGATTCTGGAATAGCGACGGAGGTCAGAACTCCGATTCCTTCTCTCACTTGAGTGAGACGTGATATTCCAAGCATAGCTCTTTCGATGCCTCTCTGGGAGACCCGAATAGCATTCTCATCCTGCTTTCGTAGGGCCCAGGTCTCTGAGGCGTATGTTAATGCAGGGAGAACGGTGGAGTCGAAGAGATGTGCCCGGAGCCGGAGGTTCTTTGTCCTTTTAGCTATTTCTTCGATGCCTTTGAAGGCATTCCATGCCGCTCTCTTCCTCCTGCGCAGCTCAGGTTTTAGGTCGTTCATCATGTTGACTTCTCGACCTAGGTACACATAACTGCTGCATTCAGAGATGTTTGTTCCATTGAGAGAGAATGGGGCCTCTGGAACTAGTTCATTTCTCATGAACATAGTTTTCTTCAGATTCAGCTGTAGACCTACCTTTCCACATTCTCGGTCAAAGTCAGCCAGCATTTGTGCCGCTTGGCTAATGTTTGGTGTTATTAGAACGATGTCATCAGCGAAGCGGAGGTGGTGTAGTTGCCGACCATCTATCTTCACTCCCATTCCTTCCCATTCTAATTGTCTCATGATGTTCTCGAGGGTGGCACTGAAGAGTTTTGGTGAGATGGTATCACCCTGTCGAACCCCCTTTTGACATCAATGATCACTTCTTTGTAGAATGGTGAGATCCTGGTGGTGAATCCATAATACAGCTCACGAAGGATCTTGATGTATTGGGTTTGAACACCCTGTTTGACTAGGGCTTCGATGACTGCTTCAGTTTCCACAGAATCAAAGGCTTTCTGTAAATCAATGAACGTGAGACAGAGCGGCATCTTGTACTCCCTACAAACCTCAATGAGCTTGGTTACTGTGTGGATATGGTCGATTGTGCTGAATCCTTTCCGGAAACCTGCTTGCTCGCATGGTTGACCTTCATCTAGTGTTCTGCTAATCCTGTTCAGGATAACTCGTGTAAACAGCTTGTAGATGACAGACAACAGGCAGATGGGGCGATAGTTGCCAATGTCATGAATGTCTCCCTTCTTGAACAGTAGAATTGTCCTGCTGGTTTTCCATTGGGAGGGCACCTTGCATTCGGACAGGTAGCGTGTGAAGAGCCGAGCTAGTGTATTGATGAGCACCGACGGCAGATTCTTCAGATGTTCGGGTCTGACTTTGTCTGGGCCTGGTGCTGTTCCCTTCTTTACCGATGAGATGGCATGTCTTATTTCAGAAGGGAGAACGTTGGGAATGACATATCCATCCTGTGGAATTTGGTATGTGGGCAGGTGGATGTGGCTATCAAAGGGATTTGAGTAGAAGTCCTGGATAATCTTCTCCATTGCCTTTCTGGAAGATGTGATAGATCCATCAGGGCGTCGGAGGGCAGTCATCTTGGTGTTATAGTTGGCGAAGGACAGGCGGGCAGTGCGAATACTTTTCCCGGCTTCTGCTGCATCTTCCAGTATTTCTGCTCTTCTGTCTTTGAGGTCTGCTTTTATCGCTTCTCTGCACTGTTTAGCAAGCTTGGACGTTAGCATTTGGTCTCCTGAGGCTCGCGCCTTGCCACGTTGGCGAATGAGCTCAAGAGTTTCTGAAGACAAGCGTCCTTTTGTGTTTTCTCTCTCTCGGCATTCTTCGCACAATCATGGAGGTGCTAAACCAGTCGGTTGTATTCTTCATCGATGTCATCAATGATGGTATCTTCCCATGTTGCCGCAATGGTGCTAAAGAGTTCCCAGTTGGTGGTCGTTCTGGGGAGTTCTCTTCTTAAACTTTGCAGCCTTTTCTCCCCGTTGCGGGAAGTAGAATTTTGCACTGAAGGAGACGGTGGTCCGATCCTGTCTGGAATTTGGGGACGACAGCAACATCGGTCAGACAAAACCGTCGATTGAAGATGATGTGGTAAATTTCATTGTGGAACTGTCCGCCAGGAGATTCCCATGTCCAACGTTTCGCTTCAGCTTTCTGGAACTGTGAGTTCCCATGAATGGTCTTGGTGGACATGATGAACTCAGATAGTCTCTCACCCTGTTCGTTCCATTCTAGGCCATGGGTCCCTATGTGGAGTTCTTCAGCCGATCTTCTCCGTCCTATCTTGGTCCTATCTTCAGAGGAGAGTATTTCAAACCCAGGAATGCTTGAGCCTCAGACACAGGTACACCCGGCAGAGCAGAAACCAGCTTTCCCGTTGAAGCCCCCTGCACTCCATGGACCACGAGAGCAACTTCCGACCTGAGTCCACCATCCCGATGGAGCCTCAGAGGAGGCCAGAGAAACCCCCACACCTTGCTGGCAGCGATCTGTGTCACAATCCACACTCTGCAGCTGGTAAGATCTCCCCCCCAGCATATTAATCCAGTCTCCAGCCCACAGATTAATCCAGTCTCCAGCCCAGCTTGTCAGAAACCCAGCCTACAAGGACCCGCCCTGCAGAGACCCGCCCTTCAGAGGAGAGTATTTCAAACCCAGGAATGCTTGAGCCTCAGACACAGGTACACCCGGCAGAGCAGAAACCAGCTTTCCCCGTTGAAGCCCCTGCACTCCATGGACCACGAGAGCAACTTCCGACCTGAGTCCACCATCCCGATGGAGCCTCAGAGGAGGCCAGAGAAACCCCCACACCTTGCTGGCAGCGATCTGTGTCACAATCCACACTCTGCAGCTGGTAAGATCTCCCCTCAGCATATTAATCCAGTCTCCAGCCCACAGATTAATCCAGTCTCCAGCCCAGCTTGTCAGAAACCCAGCCTACAAGGACCCGCCCTGCAGAGACCCGCCCTTCAGAGGAGAGTATTTCAAACCCAGGAATGCTTGAGCCTCAGACACAGGTACACCCGGCAGAGCAGAAACCAGCTTTCCCGTTGTGGCGGCTGTGCGCGCAATTTACCTCCAAACTACCACAAATATTCTACCCACCCCTCTGAGAGAGCCCCACAAAGCAATGAGAATATAGTGCCCGCATGGCAGAGCCTGGCAAGCTGTCCGATGCGTGTTCGATATGCCAAACCCAGTAACAAAAATGTTTATTTTCCTGACCCGAAAGAGCCCTTAATACGGCAGCAGTAAGAAAGGCAAACAAGCAGTGCCTGATAAAATTTCACGGCTGTCCTAGGCTGCCAAAACGAAGAAGGACTAAAATGACTGTCTGTACTTTCAATGCACGTACACTGGCAACGGAAGCATATATTGAGGATCTGATGCTACAAGCAAGAAAGATCAAGTACGACATCATTGGTCTGACTGAGACGAGGAGGCGCCAGTCGCATTATGCTGTATTTGACACGGAGAAGAATTGTTCCTTGGAACATGTGATGAAAGAGGCGTCGGTGGCATTGGTGTCCTTGTCAACACGAACATGGCTGTCAACATTGATTCATTTGAATACCTAACAAACCGAATAGGACGATTACACTTGAGGAGATGTGGCCCACTGCCAGCAATTTCTATCTTCATTGTCTATGCACCAACATCCACATACAAAGAAGATGAAATTGAGAAATTCTACTTGGAATTGGAGGAGTTCTATAAAAAGATCACACCTTCCCTGGTTTATTTCAGACAAGTAAGAAGGCTCCGAGGGGCCGGAGAGGAGGATCTGCAGGCCCGAGTCCTGTCCCTGGCACCATGTGGTCCTCTGAGAATGCCCAGAGTGACTCGAGCATAGCTGAGCAGGCCCTGAGCTCTGCTGGCTGCCCCCAAAGAACAAGAATCCATCTCGCAGTAGGCACTGGTCCGGCTGGAGTGTCGGTGCCGATGGGAGAGGTGTGCTTCGGGTATGGGGGCATGGTGCATTGGGGTGGACGGGCAGGCAGAGCTGTGGTCGGGACTGAGGGAGATGTGTGCTCAGGAATGGGGCGGCTTGGGGGCAGATGGGCAGGCGGAGCTGGGGGTTCACTACCCTTGCCCTCGACAAGGGGGCTGCAGAGTGGGGACGCTGCAGAAAGGAGACTAGAGGAGGGACTGGTAAGAGAGTGAGACTCGGGGCTGGAGTGATAGCCCAGCGGGTAGGGCGCTTGCCTTGCACGCGGCGGCCCATGCCGGCCCGGGTTCGATCCCCGGCATCCCATATGGTCCCCCTAGCACTGCCAGGAGTGATTCCTGAGCGCACAGCCAGGAGAAACCCCTGAGCATCACCGGTGTGACCCAAAAAAGCAAAAAAAAAAAAAAAAAAAAAAAAAAAAAGAGAGTGAGACTCACCTGTGATATTTCAGTCATGCAGAAAAGCACATACATCTGTGCTGTCTGATCATGCTTCTGAATGGGCAGGTGTGTGTGTGTGTGTGTGTGTGTGTGTGTACACAGGTGTGTGGCTAATCGTGGGACAGGTGTGTGTATGACTGGGCACCCCAGGGGCAGCTTTGCAGCAGGCTCGGTGCTGGTGCTATGGAGGCTAGTGCCAGTCTGCTGACCTGGGCAGTGGCATCCCAGGGGTAGGCGGCATCAGTCCTGCTGGAGGCGGGACTGCTGGCACCTGCTTGTACCTGGCTCTGTGGAGAACAGTATGTCCTATTCTTGCTGCACCGCCCTGAAGTCCTTGGAGAGCTTGGAAGGAGGCCCAAGGGGACAGGCCAGGGAGAGCTGGGCGACAGGGTCCAGGTGGACAGGGCAGGGGAGAGCCAGGCCTGCGGGGTGCAGCTGGAGCGTGTACTTCTGTTTCTGTTTTTCTGTCTTATTTGTGGTGCCAAGAATTGTGCATGTGCTCCACTGAGGGCCCCGACCTGAAGTCTGAAGTCTGAGCTTCTCAGTCTAGGCTTATCCTGGAAACTGAGTCTTTGGGCCCATTTCCGATCCTTCCCCAACCTGCTGCAGCCCCCGGAGAGGCTCGTGCTCTTGTCTGGGAGACCAAGAGCTGAAATTGCCCCTGGCGCGCCACTGAAGACTCCCCAGGAGCCTTTGAGCTGAGGGCTGGGCTGGGCTGGGGTCTGGAATGTGCCCTTCACCTCCTCAGAGGCTGCCAGAAGCCTTCCAGAGCGGAGAGGCAGAGTGAAGGTCCGGCCTGGAGGGCGGGTGCTGCTCCTCTGTTTGGGCCTGTGGCTGCCTCGTTGCCAGGGAACTGGGAGCCGTCATTTCCTGACCCCGGTGGGTTTACCCCTCCTTGGTCTTATCTCAGCACCCGCCTGCCAAGCTGGCCTCAGCAGGTCATGTAGGGGATGTCCGTGCCCGGCATGTGGAGGCGTGTTCAGGACTTCCAGTGACCGCAGGGTGGACTCCAGGCTCTGAAGCAGCAGGAAGTGAGATTTTTCTTTTTTGCTTTTTTGGGTATCACCCAGCAATGCTCCAGGGTTACTCCTTGCTCTGCACTCAGGAATCACTCCTGGCAGTGCTTGGGAGACCATATGGAATGCTGAGGATTGGACCCGGGTCGACCTCGTGCAAGGCAAACACTATACTATCGCTCCGGCCCCAGGACGTGAGATTCTTGGGTGGGCCGGGCGGCCTGTGGGTGGGGACACCTTGCCCGCTATTCCCCTGACCCCAGAATCAGAGGGCATCGCTTCTGCCTGCCCCTCTTCCGGCCCACCAGCTCTTGAAGAGTTCTCCTCCCCTCCCCCGTCCCTTGGAAGGACAAGAAGGAAGGAAGTATAGTCCAGCTCTGGGTCCTACTGAGATGGAGGGGCCAGGGTGTACTCCCCAGCTGGGATGGACAAGTGTGACACCCCAGGTAGGGACAGGCCAACGGCCCCTAAGCCCAGGCAGCGATGGGCTGTCCCAGCAGGAGACGGGAGACCCACATACATATCGGGCCTCTCTAGTCTGATCCAGCCCGCCCAGGGCAGGGGACACCTCTACTGGGGTGGGGCACCGCTCTGGGGTGGGGCTGTGGGGACAGACATAGGCGTGTGGGAGTGGTCAGGGGCTGGCCGCCCAGTTTCTGGGCCACAGTAGCTGAGCTAGTGGAACTCTGACACGACTTCCTTTTCGCCCCTCAGCGGCCCCTCCTTGCCTAAGTGTTCAGCCATCACAGAGGTTGACACCCTTCTTCAGGCCGGTGTGGGGGCACCCAGGAAGTCTGGCTAGCAGGAAGAGGGGTCTGGAGAAGCGCCCTGCTATGGTGAGGCTGGAGGAGAGGAGGCAAGCCTGGGGAGCAACTGCGTTTTTCTTTTCTTTTCCAGAAATTCGAGGAATTTCTGGAAGCTTCCCACAGTGCCCCATGTGGAAGCAGAGGAGTCCAGAGAGAACAGACTTATGAAAGCCAGGGAAAGGAATGGCATGGCCAGAGAGGGGAGAGGTGGTGCGGGCAAAGAAACCTCCATTCTGCTTTCCACAGAGTGGCCACCCTCCACGGCCACCCTCCATGGTCATTCTCCATGCACACAGGTGGGGCTGTGGGCACGGCTGCACAGCGGCCCAGTTCCGCTCTGCCGGAGAGCAGGTCCCTGGATGCAGGTCAGGGCCTCTCCCTGCAGTCCACTCACGTTGGGCTTCCTTAGCACAGGATGGAGCCAGAAGTGCTCGGCACTGACGGTAGCTTGTCCCAACAAATCACGCGTTGCAAAACCTGATCCGTGCCCTCATCCTGGAAAACATCTAGAAGGGAATGCAAACTAGGCGAGGCATTCTGCAGGGGTCGTGCTGGTGGAGGGTGGGGGCAGGCTACGGTGCGGCTTTTTTTTTGCGTGAACTATTGGATTTTGGCAGCTAAACTTCCATGTTCTCTTCTTTAAGGATGCTCATGGGGAAACTCCCGGTGATGCTTGGGGCCCTCTGTGGCTACCAAGGGCCGGCAGAACTCAGGGATTGGGGGATGCTGCCCCACCATAGGTCATAGTGTTACCGAGATTGGCTTGGGGGATGCTGCCCCCACCATAGGTCATAGTGTTACCGAGATTGGCTTGGGGGATGCTGCCCCCACCATAGGTCATAGTGTTACCGAGATTGGCTTGGGGGATGCTGCCCCCACCATAGGTCATAGTGTTACCGAGATTGGCTTGGGGGATGCTGCCCCCACCATAGATCATAGTGTTACCGAGATTGGCTTGGGGGATGCTGCCCCCACCATAGATCATAGTGTTACCGAGATTGGCTTGGGGGATGCTGCCCCCCCACCATAGGTCATAGTGTTACCGAGATTGGCTTGGGGGATGCTGCCCCCACCATAGGTCATAGTGTTACCGAGATTTGCTACACTGCGATGTTACCGTCTGAGCCGCTGAAGTGAGCACATGCAGGACTCTTTCCCGGCTAGCGAGGATTGCTGGGCTGCTCGACAGTCTGCTTTGAGGACTTCATTTCGCTCTCCACAGAGGTGCACTGATTGGCATGCTCACCCTCCATGGCTGAGGTCACTCTCCTGGCTTTTATCTCTCCCTGTGATAAGCGCCAGACCAGACAGGCGCCAGACGGCTGTGCAGGTCTGGGCGCACTTCCTGGCCAGTACCGGCACTGAGCGAATCTGCAGAGACTTTCACTTTCTTTATGGGTGACACCCGGCAATGCTCAGGGATCACACCTGGCTCTGCACTCAGGAATCAGGCCTGGTGGTGCTGGGGACCTGGGGATGCCAGGGATAGAATTCTGGTGAGCCACGTGCAAGGCAAACGCCCTCCCTGCTGTGCTATCGCCCCGGTCCTCTGCATAGACCTCTTGCCCTGCACAAATGCTCGTTTGGATCCTCCGCCAATTTTAATTAATTCCCGCTCTCCCGCCCCTATTGTTGCAATGACTCCAAGTCACCCATCCACGACTGTGGGCGACGCCCGTCTGCAGCAACGGTGTGAGAGCCTGGCTGTGGGGAGGTCTGCAACGGAGAGCCTATCAAAGGGACCGACAGACGGTACAGCAGGTGGGCTGTTTGCCTTGCAGAAGGCTGACTGGGTTCAATCCCTGGCATCCTATATGATTCCCCTGAGACCCTGCAGGAGTAATTCCCTAGAGCCAGGAGTAACTTCTGAACATAGCTGAGTGTGGCCACAACACAACACAACACAACACAACACAACACAACACAACACAACACAACACAACACAACACAACAAAACAAACAAAACCAGCGAAAGCATCCTTAAGAGCAAAGTGAAGATAGGCCACTCAGGGCAGAGCCCGCCCCGGAACTGAGGGGGCGGGGCCTAATAGAACGAGGCCCAATCGCGGGAGGGTCAGATGGGGGCGGAACCGAGCAGGGCGGGGACAGAGCAGGGCTGTGCCCAATTGAAGGCGGAGTCAGATCCTGGGGCGGAGCCGGCGCTGTCGGCCCCGTTGCCGAGGTAACGTGACAACACTCGGCACCAGCTGCAGTGTGGACAAGTGAGGACAAAGCTGTCTTGGGCCGAGCCTGCGTGAGATGGTGAGGAGAGCAGGGAATGGGATATACTTCCTGGACGGAGCTGGATGGCAAAAATAGGGCCTGCGTATAGGTCAGGCCGACCTCAGCGGGGACACCCCAGAAGGAGCGAGAGGGGTTCCGAGATGAAATGTGGGCGCAGTGAGTCCTGAACTGGGGTGGGGTCCCAGCGGGACGTCCAGCGCGGGCTGCAGACCTCCAGCTGAGGCTGAGGCCTTTCCAAGCAGGGGCCCTCTTGGAAAGAGTTCTGTGACACTCAGAACTCACAGACCTGAAGGAGTGTGACCTAAAAGGAAAAAAAAAATCCCTAACAGCCCTGCCCTGTGCAGACTTCTGGAGGCCCGAGACAGTGTCCAGTGCGTGGCTGGGCAGAGGGCAAGCACTGTTGGGCAGTGCTTACCCGATTGGAAAGTGGTGCTGTGCACAGGAGGTTCTGTGCTGGGCATCCCCATGTCTGCCCAGCCCAGTGGTGGGCAGGGTGGCTGTGCAGCTGATGGGACTCTCCTCCTCTCTAGCCGCAAAGCCCGCCTGGCCTCCTCAGCTCTGCCTCAACGGTATCCAGCAGGTCCAAGAACAGGACTCGCTACCGCACCAAAGCCCAGAGCTCCGAGGTGGACGAATGCCTCTTCGGAGGCGTCAAGGTGATCTCTAGCCCTTCCGGTCCCAGCGGCCAGGGAGCTACTGGGGGACGACTCCCTGGGACCCTGTGAGCTCAGACCAGTCCCAGGGGCTGTCCCAGAGCTAGGGCTGGAACCAGCTCAGACCTGGTTTCCCTGCACACTGCTACCCCTCCCTGAGTCCTGGCAAAGGTGCATGTCGGGGTCAAGGGCCTGGGAGTCGGGAAAGGCCAGAGTGGGACCTGCAGCCGGGGGTGCGTGACACTTGCGGGCAGCAGGGGGCGCCGGGGGCTGTGGCCACAGCGGAGGCGCTGGACACTCCCCAGCCCATCCGGTCAGGCTAGGACGGCCCCTTTCACAGTCCTCGTCCTGAGTGCCCAAAGGAGTCTTCTTTTCTTATTTAGCTTTTTTGGGTCACACCTGGCAATGCTCAGGGATTACTCCTGGCTCTTCGCTCCTGGTGGTGCTGGGGGACCATATGGCATGCCAGGGGATCAAACCCGCGTCAGCCGTGGGCAAGGCAAACGCCCTACCCACTGGGCTATCACCCGGCCCCCAAGGAGTGGTTTTGTCTTTTTTTTTTTTTTTTGCTTTTTGGGTCACACCCGGCAATGCTCAGGGGCTACTCCTGGCTCTGCACTCAGGAATTACTCCTGGCGGCGCCGGGGGACCATATGGGATGCCGGGGATCGAACCCAGGCCGGCATGAGCCGGCCGCGTGCAAGGCAAACACCCTACCCGCTGGGCTATCGCTCCGGCCCCGGTTTTGTCTTTTCACCTGTCACCTCAGTCAGAAAACATCTTCAAACACTGGTTGCTGTCGGGCTCTACCTCACGGCAGCTTGGCGTTGAGTTGGAGCCAGGTGTGGGTACTTTGGGGAGGAAGCCGAGTCCACCTAAGTGAACACAACTGGGTTCTGCCAGTCACACAAGGAGGGACCGGGGTCACTGTCCCAGCAGGGCGCAGGCATGGCCCCACTGCCCTATGATGACAGGACCAGGGTCAGACTGGTGGCCGTGAGGGACAGTTGTCCTGTTCCCCACAGCCCATGGTCCAGAGCGACAGCCCCCTGGTACTGCTGCGGGGACAGGAGGGCTGTCCGGGACCCCATTGCCACACTGGGCCACAAGCCCAAGACTATCCAGCTTGTCACCCGGGACCTTGTGCGGGAGCTTATGTGAGTATGCACAGGGCCCCAGCTATCTTGGAGGTTCTGGCCCTGGATCAGAGCCCTCAGCCCCAAAAGCTGCCCTGGGTGCGGCTGCCTCCATGGTGAGCCTTGGGCCCAGCTGGGTGGCTGCTGGTCTGGCTGTGCCACCCAAGTCCTCCTGACGGGCAGTGCAGACCCAGAGTATGACTGTGGGCTGGTAGGACCCCAGCCTGGGTCCAGCACCCTCTGCCCCCCATAAGTCGGTTTCACTTCCTGCTTGCTCTGCGTCCTTTGGGCAGTTAAGGGCCCGCCCCAAGCCGCTTTCCTCCTGCTCCACGGATGCCGTACATAGCTATAATCACCATAATTAGTTGCAGGTTTGTGGGCTGCCTTGGGCCAGGTAGCTGGAAAGGGCCTTGGCCCTGCCTCATAGGGGATGGCTGCTGGTGCTGGAGATGTTAATTAATATTTAGGTTCAAAGCTTCCGTCTCGGGCTAGGGCCACCATGCACCCAGGTTCTCACAGCCTCCCTGCCCTGGGCCTGGCTGGTGTCTGCCCTTGTGTGTCATCCGGGCGCTGGCCCCCACTCTGCCCCACTGGGACCCTGAGCCCAGCAGGCCTGGGGCAGCTGGTGGGGCAGCGTCTCAGACCCAGCCACAGAGCAGGGATGGGTGGTGTCTGTGTCCTGTTCCTGGGGTCTCCAACCCAACATGGTTGTCCTGAGTGGAGGGAAGGGCCCTGCAGAAACACAGAAAGGAAAATGGAAATTTTAGGAAAAGTCTCTTGTATCTGTGGTGTCTGGAGCTCTGAGTCTCAGCATAGCTGTGTGTGGGGCAGCCGGAGTCTCTATCAACACAGCCCTGTCCCCTGGCCAGCTGGGGATCTCTCTCAGCACGCCCCTGTCCCCTGGCCAGCCTGGGATCTCTCTCAGCACGCCCCTGTCCCCTGGCCAGCCTGGGGTTCTCTCTCAACACAGCCCTGTCCCTGGCCAGCATCCCCACCAAGGACCCCTCTGGCGAGTCCCTGATCATCAGTCCTGAGGAGTTTGAGCGCATTAAGTGGGCATCCAACGTGCAGACCAGGGAGGAGCGGGAGGCCCAGGAGCAGGCACAGCAGAAGGAGAAGGACCGGATGCTGGTAGCTGGCCACAGAGGGGTTATCTGCGAGCCCGCGGGAGGGGGTCACCTGCCCAACCTGCAGAGGGGATCACCTGCCCGGCTCACAGAGGCGGTTGCCTTTCTGACCCAGAGAGGGGGTCACCTGCCCAACTCACAGTGGGTGCTGCCCCAGCCCAGCTTGCAGGGGCTTGGTTGGGATCCAGCGCATCCGTGCTGGAGGGGAGGCAGGGATGGGTGCTGGCGCGTGGGGACAGGCACAAGGTGAGCCCCACGTGGCCCCAGGAGGCAGCAACTACGCGGAAGAAGATCATGAAGCAGAGGGAGATGATCTGGAGGAACAGCAAGAAGCCGAGTGTCCTGGAGGAGGAGGCCAAGGAGCGGGCCCAGAACCTGCTGCTGAGGGCCGGGCAGCAGCGCATGGAGCAGGAGCAGGAGCTCCGGGAGATGAACAAGGTGCTGCTGGGGCAGGGCAGGGGCAGGGCGCAGGTGAGGGCTGGGGCAGGGCAGGGGGCAGGGGTGCAGGTGAGGGCTGGGGCAGGGCAGGGGGCATAGGTGAGGATGGGGCAGGGCAGGGGCAGGGGCGCAGGTGAGGGCTGGGACGGGGCGGGGGCAGGGTGCAGGTGAGGACGGGGCAGGGCAGGGGGCAGGGGTGCAGGTGAGGACGGGGGCAGGGCAGGGGGCAGGGGTGCAGGTGAGGACGGGGCAGGGGCAGGGGGCAGGGGCACAGGTGAGGGCTGGGGCAGGGCAGGGGGCAGGGGTGCAGGTGAGGACGGGGCAGGGCAGGGGGCACAGGTGAGGGGCTGGGGCAGGGCAGGGGTGCAGGTGAGGGATGGGACAGGGCAGGGGGCAGGGCGCAGGTGAGGACGGGGCAGGGCAGGGGCACAGGTGAGGGGCTGGGGCAGGGCAGGGGCGGGGCACAGGTGAGGACCGGGGCAGGGCAGGGGCAGGGGCGCAGGTGAGGGCTGGGACGGGGCGGGGAGAGGTGAGAGCTAGAGTATGGGAGGGGACAGCTGAGGGCAGGGACAGGAGGTGGGCATGGGGTGGGGGTGGGACGGAAGACAGGTAGGGCTGGTCTTGTGGGGTCCGTGGCCTCCCAGTCCTCTGTGGTGGGACAAGGTGGGGGATGGCCAAGCTGTGTGACCTGTCCAGGCCCACTGGGGCATGAAGTGATGAGGAGCAGGGTTTTGGCAGTGACCAGCCTGCAGTGACGTGACCAGACTAGGGCCACAGCTGCCTGCAGAGCCTGTCGAGGCCCGCGCCTGGCCACCCTGCACCGCGCACCTGCTTCCTGCACTCCCCAGCTCTGCACCTCAGCACCTCTGCCCTGTGCAGCCCCACCCATTGCTCACTGCTCTGGACTGTCCCTCCTGCACCAGCGCAAGTGGCTTGGAGCCAGGTCCCCAGGATCTGTAGGCTCAGGGTCTCCCCTAGGGGGTGGGGTTCTTGTGAGGTGAGCACTAGAGGCGGCAGCTTCTGTCAGCTCCTGGCACACACCTGAGGCTGCCCCTGGAGAGCCCCTCTCTCCCCAGATCATCCTCAGTGCCAAGTGCCATGCCATCCGGGATGCACAGATCCTGGAGAAGCAGCAGATCCAGCGGGAGCTGGAGACTGAGGAGAAGCGACTGGACCAGATGATGGAGGTGGAGCGGCAGAAGGCCGTGCGGCGGGAGGAGGAGCTCCAGCTGCGGCGCCGTGAGGAGAGGCTCCGGTGAGTGCCGCCAGACCCAAGCCCCAGCCCGGAGCTCACCTCTGGGGGCCCCACCCTGCTAGCACTCAGGGCACTGTGCGGCGGGGACTCAGACGTGCAGTTTCTTCCTGCCCCGAGCTGCTGTTTCCTGGGTACCCCTCCCAGGACCCCTTCCTCCTGTGTCCTGGGGTCCCTGTGCTCGGTCCTCCCGCTCAGAGCAGAGAGGCATCTTGTGGGACCCCGGAGCCAGCAGGGAGGGGACTGGGCAGGGCCCCGCTCAGAAGCGGGGGACGAGGTCTGCAGCTGGTCACTGAGGCTGTCCCCCTCCCCAGGAGCCAGCGGCACATCCTGGAGCAGATCGAGCGGCGGCAGGAGGAGCGGTCACTAGAGGGGGAGCGGCAGGAGCAGGAGAAGGAGCAGCTGCTGGCCCACATGGACCAGCTCCTGGCTGAGGACCTCAGGGTGAGCAGTGCAGGGGCCCGGGGTGCTGCTGTGGACTCCAGCGCAGTGCCACACACACAGAGACAAGCCCACGGGCATGCAGTAGACACACACACGTCCGCATAAAGACACACAGAGGCATATAGACACACACACACACACCGTCACATAGACACAGAAACACATTCGCAAACACACATAGCACACACATGCGTGTGTGCACACATCTCTCCTCTCTCACTGCCTGCAGGACTTGGAGCTCAGGCGGCAGCAGAAGCTGCAGCTACAGGCTGAGATCCAGCGTGAACGAGGAGACCCGGCGGCAGAAGGCGCTGCTGCAGGCTCAGGAGAAGCTGGCCGACGAGATGGTCATGGAGTTCATGCAGAAGAAGATGGTTTGTGTCCCTGACACGGCCCCGGGAGCTGGGCTAGGCTGGCGTGAGGGGCTTCCAGGGGCTGTGTCCACAGTCGGAATGCCCTGGCTGCTCCTGCAGGCCCGGAAGCGGAGGTGGAGAAGGAGCAGCTACGGATCCGCAGGGAGGAAGGAGAAGGGAGATTGCACGACTGAGCGCTCTGCAGGAGAAGGCCCTCGACTACCGGGCAGAGCAGGTGCCCTCTGTCCCCTGACTCCTGGCCCCCGCCTGCTGGCCCCAGCCCTTGGTTCTGGACCAGGAAGTGTGTGGAGACCTCTGGGCATGGCTGGTCCCGCCTTCTCCCCTTATGGCCCCTCATATCCCCTCATCCCCTCAGGCCCCCCTCATGTCCCTTCTTCCCAGGATGCCCTGCGCGCCAAGCGCAACCAGGAGGTGGCGGACCGTGATTGGCGCCGCAAGGGAGAAGGAGAAGGCACAGAGGAAGCTGGAGATGGAGCGCAGCTGCGCCAGACCCGGATGGACCAGATGGCGTCCAAGGAGCACGCACGCCGCTGTGCAGGTGCAGCGGGACCACGCTGAGTTTCAGAGGATCCTCAGGTGGGCAGGAGGGGCCCTGGGCATGCTCGGAGGGTGTTGGGAGGTCAGGCTAGGGCTGAAGAGGTTGGCGCTGTCCTGGTGCCGGGTGAGGGTTCCCTGTGCAGTGTGTCCCGGGCCTGCAGGGCGCAGCAGGAGCAGATGCTGCAGGAGCACCAAGAGGAGCAGCGGCGGGCTGAGAGCCGGCAGCTTCATGCTGACGGATCCGCAGGCAGGTGCGGGGAGCAGCAGCAGCGGCAGGTGCAGGCCCGGGTGGACGCCTTTGAGGAGGGCCGGCGG
Organism: Cryptotis parvus; assembly: GCA_021461705.1. Lineage (NCBI taxonomy): Eukaryota > Metazoa > Chordata > Mammalia > Eulipotyphla > Soricidae > Cryptotis > Cryptotis parvus. The sequence continues at coordinate 96,847 of JAJIBD010002403.1, forward strand.
CTGCAGGAGGAGGCCCAACAGCGCAAACCAGCACATTGCTGACATCAAGAGGCAGAAGCTGCAGGAGCTAAGGTGGGGCTCATGCGGGCTCATTAGGGCTCAAGGGGGCTCATGGGGGGGCTCACTAGGACTCACGGGGGGTTCACAGGGCCTCTCGGGGGGCTCACTAGGGGCTCACAGGGGGCTCACTAGGGCTCACGGGGGGGCTCACTAGGGCTCACGGGGGCTCACAGGGGCTCTCGGGGGCTCACTAGGGCTCACGGGGGCTCACAGAGGCTCATGTGAGCTCACAGGGGATCACTAGGGCTCACAGGCTCACGGGGGGCTCACTAGGGCTCACGGGGGCTCACTAGGGCTCACGGGGGCTCACAGAGGCTCATGTGGGCTCACAGGGGATCACTAGGGCTCCACAGGCTCACGGGGGCTCACTAGGGCTCACGGGGGCTCACTAGGGCTCACGGGGGCTCCACTAGGGCTCACTGGGACTCACTAGGGCTCACTGGGACTCACTAGGGCTCACGGGGGCTCACGGGCTCACAGGCTCAGGCGGGCTCACTAGGGCTCATGGAGGCTCATGGGGGCTCATTAGGGCTCACAGGGACTCATGGGGGCCTCACTAGGGGTCAAAGGGGCTCATGGGGTCCCATGGGGAGTTCACAGGAACTCACTAGGGTTCACAGGGGCTCATGGGGGCCCACAAGGGCTCATTAGGGCTCACAGAGGCATGCAGGCTCACGGGGAGCTCACTTGGGCTCACAGGGGCTCACTAGGGCTCCACGGGGCTCACTAGGGACCCACGGGGCGCTCACAGGGCTCACTAGGGCTCATGGGGGGCTCACTAGTGCTCATGTGGCTCACTAGGGCTCACGGGGGCTCACGGGGCTCACTAGGGCTCACCGGGACTCACGGGGCTCACTAGGGCTCAAGGGGCTCACTAGGACTCACGGGGGCTCACGGGGCTCACTAGGGCCTCACAGGGGCTCACTAGTGCTCATGGGGCCTCACTAGCGCTCACAGTTGCTCATGGGGGCTCCACGGAAACTCACAAGGGTCTTATGGGGCTCACAAGGGCTCAGAGGAGGGTTTATGGGGCCTCACGAGGATTTATGGGGTCCCTATTGGGGCTCCGCGGCTCACTGGGGCTCATAATGGTTTCACAGTGGCTCATGAGGGCTCACAGGGACCCATAAGGGCTCCCCGGGATCTCATGGGGATCTGTGGGATGGGGCAGTCCTTGTTCCAGGCCCTCACCCACCTTGTGTCCCCTGCAGAGCCACAGGCCTTCCTGAGAAGTACTGCATGGAGGCTGAGCGCAAGGCCCACATCCTGGAGGCGCCTTCCTGAGCCCACCTGGCAGATTAAATCTCTTAACTTCCCTTAGAGCAGCTGTGTCCTTGCTGTGGGAGGGGTGTGGGAAGCTGGGGGACCTGGCTGAGCACCTCAGGGGCGCCCAGCGTCCTGGGGATTCCTGGCCTTCCATGATCCCGCCCCACGCTCCCTTGTCTATCCACTGACATCAGAGGCACTGTGGGGGCCGGGGGCAACCACGCCTCTGACTCACCCCTGGGAGCTGTTTGAACTGAGGTTCCTTTCAACTGTAGGCAGGGCTGTGTCCTCACCCCATCCCATCCCAGACCCCAGCTCAGACCTCCCCACAGTCTCAGAAGCCCTCTGAAGACCCCAGAGCTGCCTCCTGTGGGGGCAGCGCACTTTACCACTTTACCACAGCCCTTCCCCACTCTCTCTCTGGATGCCCCCCCACCCCCTACAGAACTTTCCGGAAGCCAAGACACCCCTCAGGCAGGGCTGCCTGTCCTCCTCCTGTGGTGCCCACATTGCTTGTGAGCAGGAAGGACCCTGTGGGGACGGGCAACCAACAGTGCCACTCTCTGGCCCACTGGCCAAGTGCCGAGAGTTTGCCAGCTTGCGCGTCGGGGCTGTTGACTCGCCAGGTTACAAGGGCCCCAGGCAAGAGTCATCTTCCCCAGGCAGGGAGAGTGGGCAAGCAGCTTCCCTGCTCTGTCCTCACTAGCTTCCTGCTGGTCACCCTCCAGACTGGGGCAGAGGCGGGGAAGGGAGAGCATTGTCCGCCAGCCTGCCCATGAGGCCACTCTGCCTAAAGTCCTGGTCTGGGATGGTTGGCTGGGGGTGTCTTTGTGTGGAGAAGCAGGGGACGGAGTCTCATTTGTTAGAGGGGAATGGTCACAGCTGGGCAGTGGGGCAGCGCACAGTCTGTGAGGCTCAGGGAACCAGCCATACCCTGACTCTCAACATGCCCAGTGCCTGTAGGACCGTGGAGCACAGGGGCTGGGCCTGGACAAAGGTGACTTGTAGGGCTTAGTACCTGACCCCAGAGCAGTGCCCTTTTGTCTGGTCAGCTGGGAGCGTAGGGGGCATGCAACCTTCCCTAAAGAGCCCCCATAGGGGGCTGGAGCGATAGCCCAGCGGGTAGGGTGTTTGCCTTGCACACGGCTGGCCCGTGCCAGCCAGGGTTCGATCCCTAGCATCCCATATGGTCCCCGAGCACCACCAGGAGTAATTCCTGAGTGCAGAGCCAGGAGGAATCCCTGAGCATTGCTGGGTGTGACCCAAAAAGCAAAACAAAACAAAAAAAGAGTCCCCAGAAGGCATGAGGGGCAGCAGTGGGGGGGTATGGCAGTTCAGGGAACCCAGATCTTTTTGGGGTTCACAACATCTCCCCTTTCCTCCTGGCGGGTGGCCCCAGGACCTTTGCACCTGCTGTGGATGTCATGACTTGGGGCACCCCATGCAGCCCTGACTCAGTGGGCTGAGGGATGTCCTCTGGCACCCCCAAGACTTGTTCACAGCGGACATTAATTGCTCTCAGTAAAAGTACTTTGATCAGCTCCGATGAAAGGGGCTGAGTTCAAAGACAGTGGACAGGATGGCTCAGGTGGTTCAGGTGACAGGAGACGCTGGAGTCCAGGCCAGGAGTTGGGTGTAGAGCCGGGCCCAGCCAGCACAGGGGTGACCATCCCCTCTGCAGCCCGGTGCCCTGGAGCAACCCGCTACTGGCTGCACCCCTTCTGCTGGGGTCTCCCACTTCCCTGACTGACAGCGACTGGGAGGATATCTTGGGGAGCCTTTCTCCAGGAGGCTCTGGGCACAGAACTGGAAAAGGAGGGGAACAAGAGGTCCAGTGGCCTGGGAAGCACCGTCCCTGGCCTCAGGGGTGGGGCTCAGCACTTCCTGCCACGCTGCGCCACCAACTCCCCTTTGTAAAGAACCAAGCGGTGACTCCTTTGTAAAGGAACTAAGCGAGGAACAGCCCGGGTGGACCCAGACGCAGGCCCAGCACCGCAAGTGAGGCCCGGAGGGGCTGATATGGAGAAGGAGCCTGTGCCGCATCACCTGGGCCTCCTGCTGCCTCCGCGCCCTCGGGGCCTCAGGACCACCACGCTTTGGGTGCAGGAGAGGGGAGACGGGGGAGGGAGGAGACAGGGAAATCCGGAATCCCGTGTCCACCTCCTCTTTTTTGTCCCATCTCGAGCCCCACCCACCTGCCACCACTTCCTGACAGCTTCCCCCTTCTGTGTCCCGACGTCCAGGCAACTTGGAAACAAAACAGCAGGGCTGGGCAGGCGGAGCCGGGGCGAGGCTGGGTTTAATGGAAGCCGTGCAGCCCAGCTGAGCTCCCAACCCGCAGCTCCTGCCTGGCTGGCAGCTTGGCCCAGCAGCACACATCAGGGAGATTTAACTTCTGCTAATTCAAGGGTCAGAGTCCCAAGGGAGGGACCCGAGTGACAGCACAGCGGGGAGGGCATTTGCCTTACATGTGGCTGGACGCGGGTTCAATCCCTGGTACCCCATATGGTCCCCCGAACACCGCCAGGAGTAATTCCTGAGGGAAGAGCTAAGACTAACCCCTGAGCATCGCTGGGTGTGACCCAAAAAAGAAAAATAAAAATAGATTCCCAAGGGATTAATGGACATTAGTTAATACGGTCTCTGCCTATATGTGTGCGCATGTGCTCACGCACTGAGTGCAGGTGAATGTGCATGAGTGTGTGCTCATATGGGTGCACACCCGTGCACAGGCCAGGAGGGCCCTCGGAGCTCTCTGACCCTGCTGACGCAGTGCTGCCTGTAGGCCTCCTGCTTCCGACTCCACTTCTCCTGGCTGGACCTGGTGATGCATGCAGGTGAACGTGGATGTCCACATACCTGCGTGTTCCGTGTGGGATCCATGCATCTGTGCATGCATGTGGAGGTCTGGGTGTGCATGTGTGAGTGTGTCTCTACATGCAGCTTAGCGTGTGTGTGGAGACCTGGGACTCCTAAGGGAGGCAGGCTCTGTGAGTGCTGCTGGGAAGCTCCAGAAGGAAGTGGGTACAACCTGGGCACCCCCACTATGTTGGTACAATCCTGGGCCCCCACTATGTTGGATGTGACCCTGGGCCCCCACTATGTTGGGTACAATCCTGGGCACCCCGCTATGTTCTGGGGTGTGGCTCTGCCTGTCTCCATATCTCAAAGCCTGTCTTGGATATTTGGTTTCTAAAGCCAGTAGCTGTGTCTAAGGTTTTCTCCAGGAGGGAAATCAGAAAATCCCCAAATCTTTGGGAGTCTGGGTTGAGTTCCAGACCCCAGCCTGGTCACTAACACCCTGGTACATGGGGCTCTGTGGAGCCCCCTGAGGCCCCTGGTTCTCTGTCCTCTGGGGCACCTCTGGAGCCCAGTAGCCTCCTGGATCTGCTGACCTTTATGGGTCTGGAGAAGGATGTGGGTGGGGGAGTGTGGGATGGGAGAGAGGGGGTTGGGTGGAACTCCAAAGCCCGGAGCCAATGGCTGCAGGCCTGAGGCTGGAGTGGCGGCTGGTGCCCACATTGCAACCCACCCATTGACCCTGCAGAGCTGGTGGGTGAGGCAGGGGAGGCTGCTGCCCCCTGTCCGGGAGTGGTGAGGCCTCGGTGGGTCCTCAGGAAGCGAATGGTGCTATTGGAGGCATTGGGGCTGCAGTCCACAGGGGAGCCCCTCGGCCCTGTGCCCCCTGTCTGCCCTTTCCCAGGTCCCCACCCAGGACCCCTGTAGAACCAGCCCCTGGAGGGAGCCCCCCACCCTCTGACTCAGGCTGGTGCCAGGGCCAACTAGGCAGTGGAGCAGAATTTGGGGGACTTAGCTTCTGCCCCTCAGGCAGGCCAGGGAACTGGAAATGCTCCCCACACCTGGGGCCACCTGCCCGGGGACATCCAGGGAGTGGATGGGCTCAGGGAGCCGACTGGAGCTCTCTGTGCTGGCCTGGGTTTCCACAGCCACTGCGCCATGACACCCAGCTCTTCCGCACTCCCCTGTTGAGGTCCCCAAGCTAACCCCAGCCTTCTCACTCTGCCCCCAGAGTCTTTTTGGGCCACACCCAGTGATGCTCAGGACTTACTGTGCCACTGTGCACTCAGAAATGGTGCTTGGGGGTCACATGGGATGCCAGGGGAGCAAACCTGGTTGGTATATGCAAGGCAATCCCTCCCTGCTGTGCTTTCGGTGCCCGCTATTGAGGGGTCCACATTCTTGTGATGTCCTCTCACTCCACTCCCAACTGAGAGGCCCCTGAACCCCTCCCATTGCAACCTCCCCTAACCCTTATCAGCTGGTCCCAGAGACCCCCTGGCACCATCTTGCCCTTCTGTCTCCTGCAACCCTGCCTGCCCAAGCTGTGGGCCCTTGGGGCTAGGGGGAGCCCTGGGCTGTTCCTCAAGGTCAGCCCGGCTGGCCCTCGGGTCTTGGCGAGCCCCGCTTCCCTCTGTAATGATCCCTGCTCCCGGAGTGCACGGATACCCATAAACCCCATATCAACACGGAAAGGGGTGCCGGTGCCGCTCCCCAGGGCACCCGTCATTGTGGGGTGCGCGAGGCAGGGACGCACGACGCCGCTGCTTCCTCGTGGCTGTGCACCTGGCCTGGCCTCCCTCACACCCGCTCCCTCCTGCTTCCGGACCCTTAAACAGCCCCACTCCCATGCAGCCAGGCCTCCCCCCAGTGCCCCCTCCCCAATGCTGTGGCTGAGCCTCATGGTGACCGCCCCTGGTTTTGAGGTGCCTTCTGGACAAGGACCCCAGGTTGCCCCTAAGGAGCCCCAGGGAGGGCTGGTCTCCTGGCAGAGCCCCATCCAGCCACCCCAAATTAGTGTGGGGTGAGGGCATGGGTGGGGCTCGCCTCAGGGCAGAGGAAGACCCCCAGCCCTGCAGCTCAGGGGCCTCTGCAGGGACAGACACCTGGGCGGGGGCACTCCTGGTCCTTCCCTCTTGTGGGAAGTCTGGCCATGAGGGACCTTGTGCTCTGGGGGCCCCTGGGGCAGGGTCTGTTGCATGGTGGTCAGTGCTGTTGCCAGCCATCTATGTCCACTCTCCCTTCCCGTCCTTCTGGGAAGCAGCCGGGTTGGGGGGCTTGCGGACATGCTCAGTGGGCTGGTGAGTCGTGGCCAGGCCAGCAGGAGGAAGAAGAGTTTAACAGGTGCCTAATTACTAGTCCCACTGGCTGCCCTGCCCCGCGCTGGACAGGGGAAGAGCTTGGGTGCGGGCTGGGTAATGCCTGGGTTGGTCGTCCTGTCACCCCGCTAATTAGTGCTCTGGGGACTCCTCCCCCAAGGCGGGGACCAGGCCCCCTCCCGTAGAAATAACTCCGACCGTTCCCGGGACGGGCACTCAGTACACCTTCCTGCCACCCGGGCAGCGTCTGGCTCTCTCCCTCCACCATCCATCCCCACACACCGGCCCCCAGCCCAGCGCCGAGAGCAGCCATGGCAGACCGAGGAACCTTCTACCTTTTGCTCGTGTGCCTGAGTCCAGGTAGGGCTTCTATGTGCCTCCGGGCAGGTGGGGGGACAGGCACTATTCTCAGCTGGGGTCCTGCCAGGAGAGAGCCGTGCTGGGGTGCCTGGCAGGTTCACACAGAAGGGTGGCTGGGTGGGAGGCGGCGGGCAATGGGGGAACAGAGCCCAGGGCCGCTCCAGGGGAAGCTGGGTCGGCTGACCTGGGTACAGCAGGTGCCCTCCCATGGGAGATGGGAGCGGTTCCGACGGAGAGTGGCTGCCCTGTCACGGGCACCTGAGCAGCAGGAGCGCTGGCATGAGGTGGGGAGACACGAGCCCAGGGGTGTGCCTGTGGGCGGGTGCTGAGAGCCAGCGTGGAGGATCAACTGTGTTTTGGGCAGGCGCCCAGGAGACTGCTGGGGACTGGGACCCTGCCTGGGGAGGGCCATTGGGCGTGTGTTTCCATCTGCAAGGCTGGTAGCTCCCAGGGGCTTCGGAGCTGAAAGCGGCACCACCCTGGCAGAACAAGTGACTGGGTGTGCGGGGGGGCGGCAGTGAGGCAGCCATGGGCTGAGGCCAGGCCCCTGGGAGGAGGCTGAGGGGTGAGGCTGAGGACAGGCAAGAGGAGCCCAGCCACCACTTCTGGCAGGAGGCAGCGGCAGAGCCAGTCCCTGCTCCGGAGTGCAGCAGGGAGTCCGGGTGGAGCAGCTTCCACCCACCCGCCCACTGCCGCCTGTGGCCTGGGGTTCTGGAGTCAGACTCTGAAGGATCCTTATCTCAGGAGCTGCAGCTATTTGCTGCTGCAGGCTGCAGGCCCCGTCCCGTTAACTTACAACCACAGACTTCTGGGGCCGTGGTGAGGCAGGACCTGGTCATCTGCACGCATGTTCCTGTGTTGTGTGCACACGTGTCTGTGTGTGTGTGGTGCAGGGGCATGTGAGTGCGGCAGGTCCTTGAGACTGTGTGGGCGAGGAGTGCCTCTGTGTTTGGGGAGGTGCATTCTTGGCAGGCCGCAAGGCTGGTGCTCTGGAGGACGAGGGACATGGGGCACGTGAAGGGTGGGGGGGGGTCTCAGGGACAGAGGGATGAGGAGTGTTGGGCTGGGCTTGGGCCAGGGGAGATGTGGAGATGGGAGGGCTGGGAAGCTCGGCACTCCTCCTCCTCTCCAGGCTGACGGGTTGGGGCGGGCGGCGCAGGGCCTGGCTGCTCACCAGGGGCTGACTCAGTGGGGCTGCAGAGGGAGGGGCCCCTCAATGGAGCTCATGGACTGAGCTGTCCATGAGCTCAGCGTGTGAACAGCTTGCCCAACACACGCACTGACACAGACTGCTACCACACCCGTGTGCACACACCTTCTCAGCCTGTGTCCACATGCACCCACCCACGCACACTGTGCTGCAGTCATTCACACCCACACTCCACCCAAGCAGGTACCCATGCACACACATACGCAGCACCCACTCACATCCATACTCAAAGCCAACCATATACACACACTCACTTCTGTACACGCATGTGCACACATCCACCCACACAGTCATCTACACACCCTCATGCACCTAGACACACAGTGACATATCACCTCCCACATCACAGTCATATACACACACACCCATACACAAAGCAATATACTCACACATATACAGTCATATACACACCACCCCCACACACATATACACAGCAATACATAGAAAATCTCACACACAGTCATATACTTGTATACACACACCCATATACAACCATATATACACACATATGTATTCATAAGTCATATATGTATATATACAACAGCCATATATACATACACATGTATACATAAGTCACACACATATGCATACATATACATATGTATATATAAGTCATATACAACCCCGCATACACAGTCATATGCACACCCCAACTGAAACACCAACAGACACGATTACACACAGTCACATCTACACTCAGCCACCCATGCAAACACACATGCACATGTGCACACAGCCCTGCAGGATCTGGCATATGCACCCGGCCCCTGCTGAGCCCTAGTTGGGGGCCACTGTTCCGCCTTTCCCAGCACTGTTGTCTGCTGTGAGGATCAACGGGGATGGCCAGGAGGTCCTGTACCTGGCGGAGGGGGGACAATGTGAGGCTGGGCTGCCCCTACATCCTGGACCCTGAAGACTATGGCCCCAATGGGCTGGACATTGAGTGGATGCAGCTCAACTCGGACCCAGCACACCAGGAGAAGGTGGTGAGTGTAGGCATGGGGTGGGACACCACTGCGACCCCCTTCCCTCCTGGCTCTGTGGCTCAGCTCCCTCTTCTCCACAGTTCCTGAGCTACCAGGACAAGAGGATCAACCACGGCAACCTGCCACATCTGCAGCGGGTCCGCTTCGCCGCCTCAGACCCCAGCCAGTACGATGCCTCCATCAACCTCATGAACCTGCAGGTGTCGGACACAGCCACCTATGAGTGCCGGGTGAAGAAGACCACTATGGCCTCACGGAAGGTCATTGTCACTGTGCAAGGTATGGGGGTGCCCTGGGCTCCCAGTTCCAGACCTGGGGGCTGGCTCTGAGCCCTGCTCACCAGCCTGCCTCCCTGCAGCGCGGCCCGCCGTGCCCATGTGCTGGGCTGAAGGACACATGTCACAAGGCAACGACGTGGTGCTGAAGTGCTTTGCCAACGGAGGTACCCAGCCACTGTCCTACCGCTGGGCCAAGATCAGTGGGCACCACGCACCCCTACGCGCTGGCTCTTACCACTCCCAGCACAGCTTCCACTCTGAGCTCTCCTACCAGGAGTCCTTCCACGGCTCCATCAGCCCAGGTGAGCGCCCATGGCGAGGCCTGCTCTAAAGCAGTGTGGCTAGTCAGTTCGGTTGGTCTGTGGCTTAACCACCTGCACCTGTGGCTCTCATTCAGAGCTCTGAGCAGGTGCACTGCCAGGGGGGCCAGCTCCAAGGAGGAAGCAAAGAGGCTCCTTGTGCCCCAAGGAGCGGTAGAGTTGGGTTGTAATGCGCCCTGACACGTCCCCCTTTTCAGGTCTGAACAATGGTGACCTAATGCTGAAGGGCGTGACCAGCGACGACAACGGGCTGTATCAGTGCACTGTGGCCAACCATGTGGGCTACAGCGTGTGCGTGGTGGAGGTGAAGGTGTCAGGTAGGTGGTTGGGGGCTGCGCGGCTAGGAAGGAGTCCACCCCCTCCCGCCACCCCCAGCCAGCTAGCTCCTCCGGGGATGGAAGCGGCTGCTCACGGTCGCATAGCTGATGCGCCCCTCTGTCTCGTCTCTTCCCCTCAGATTCGCGGCGCATCGGCATGATCATCGGGGCCGTGCTGGGCTCGCTCCCTCATGCTCGCCTGCCTCATGATGGGCATTTGGGGGCTGGTTTGCTGCTGTTGCAACGGCGGCGGCGTTGGCGGCGCCCGTGGGGCCTTCGGCTACGGCGGCGGGGTCGGCGGCGGGGTCGGCGGCGGGGCCTGCGGCGACCTGGCTAGCGAGATCAGGTAAAACCTGATGCATGCAGCATGCGAGGGCCGGGGGGCCGGCGCCCGCCCCTCCACACCCCCCCCCGCCCGCCACCTACAGCGCCGCGGAGCGCCGGGACAGCAGCATGCACACCTGCGCGACGCATGGCTCCCCCTGCCCCCGCACGCCCCGCGCGGTCCCCAGCTAGATTGTACGCTCCTGGAGGGCAGGGCGCGTCCTCCCCTTCGCGTGTCCGCGCCGGCCGCACTCCGGACGTGCTAGCTATCAAGCGTACACAGTAGCGTAGGTCCAGTCACTTACATTAGAGACGAACTAGAAATAAACGTAGAACAAGTCTAGCGGTGCTAATGATTGCAATGCCCGGGAGGGAGAGGATGTAGCCAGAGTCGGGAGGTGAGGAGGCAGAGCCATGAGCGAGCGAGCGAGCGAGCGAGCGAGAGAGAGAGAGACAGAGAGACAGAGAGAGAGACAGAGAGAGAGAAGGAGAGAGAGACAGAGAGAGACAGAGAGACAGAAACAGAGAGACAGAGAGACAGGGAGAGACAGAGCGACAGGGAGAGACAGAGACACAGAGACAGAGAGACAGACACAGAGAGAGGACAGAGAGAGAGAGAGAGAGAGAGAGAGAGAGAGAGAGAGAGAGAGAGAGAGAGAGAGAGAGAGAGAGAGAGAGAGAGAGAGAGAGAGAGAACGATCGTGCTAGGGCAGAGGGTCGCGAAGCGCCGGTGGCACAGCTCCGCGCCTATCCAAGAACGTGCGCTTCTGCCAAGGCGTCTGAGGGGCTGCGGTGCGCGACGGCGGGACGCGCGGGGACAGGCCCGGTCCGAGCGAGGTCCGCGAGCCCCCCGGGGAGGACCCGGGGGGGGGGGGGGGGGGGGGGCCTGTCCGGAGCCCGCCTGTGCCCAGGCCGTGCCAAGCGCGCCGCGGGAGTCCGCTCACCCGCGCCTGTTGTTTCCACAGAGAGGACGACGTGGCGCCCGGGTGCAAAGCCAGCGGGCGCGGCAGCCGCGTCTCCCAGCTCCTGGGGTACCCGACGCAGAACGTCCGCCGCTCCCGGCGCTGCCACTACGCGCCTCCGCCCTGCGGCGGCCCCGAGGACGTGGCGCTTGCGCCCCGCACCTGCGAAGCGGGCCCGGCTCCGGTCTACGTCAAGGTCCAGAGCGCCGAGCCGGAATGCGCGCAGGCGCCGCTGCCCCCCAAGGACGGGCTCCTGGTGTGAGCGCGCCCGCGCTGGCCGCGCCGCCGCGGGGACTCGTGCTCGGGATGGACGCGCGCTCCGGCGGGGACGCGCGCTCGGGATGGACGTGTGTTCCGGCGGGACTCGCGCTCGGGATGGACGTGCGCTACGGCGGGACTCGCGCTCGGGCAGAACGCGCGCTCCGTCGGGACGCGTGCTCCGGCCGGGACACGCGCTCCGCGGGACGCGAGCTCTGGAGGCGCTTGCGCGCCGACAAGGGCTCGCGCTCCGGCTGGGGACTCGCGCTCCTCCGCCGGATCCGGGCGCAGCTCCTGGAGACTCACAGAGCCCCTGCCGGTAGCCTGAGAGGGGCAAAGGAGCCGGCGGCGGCGTGAGCCTCTGCTCTGGGCCGCGATCTGAGATGCGGGTGGAGACAAGTCGAGCCGCGCACCCACGCCGGGCCGTCTGGGCCGGGAGGGCGGGTCTGCAGGAACTGCTGTGGGAGGGTGAGGCCAGAGCAGCGTTAGCACAATAAAGACACTGTAAGACCATGAGACGAGGCTACTGTCCTTTTTTGTGGGGTCCGTTCGTGCTGCGCCCAGGCCGCGGCGACTCTCCCCCATGTTCAGCGGGCCCAAACCTGGCAGGTGGAGAAGGCGCGGCCACCTGGCCGGCCCCTCGCTGCAGCCGGCCGGGGAGTTGGACGTGACACCTTGAAGGCCATTCATTAGGCAGGAGATGAGCCCCAGAGGCTCAGACCCTTGGAGACATGTCCGCTGGTGCAAGGCTTTCCCAGGCTTTGTCTTTAAGTCCAGGCAGGTCTTCAAGTCCAGATAGGCAGTTCTGGGCTGCCTGGACTGACCATCTCATCTAGACTCTGGAGATGCGTCTGCCAACGGAATTTCTTTCTTTTTCTTTTTCTTTTTTGGATCACATTCGGCGATGCTCAGGGGTTACTCCTGGCTCTGCACTCAGGAATTACTCCTGGCAGTGCTCCGGGGACCATAGGGGATGCCGGAGATCGAACCCGGTTGGCTGCATGCAAGGCAAATGCCCTCCACGCTGTGACCCTCCACGGTGTGCTATCGCTCCGGTCCCTGCCATGGAATTTCTGGCAATGGAATTTTTCCAGGCGTTCTTCCCAGAAGCTTGAAGGACACCTGGCTCCCTGTCAGTCCATCACTGGCTCCTTCTGCTGGATTCACTTTTGTCTCTAAATAGTGTTTGCACCAGGGTCCAACCCTGCTCAGGGACCCTGGGCTCCCAGATCCCTTCAGCTGTGTCTGAAGTAGTGGAGTCCAGCCAGGCTGGCTGCAGGGCACACAGGGTGCTGCTGGGGCTGATGTCTGGGGACTCGGAAGGGCAGAGAGCTTGTGGGTCCCTGGGTTTTTTTGCCTTGTTCCCCCAGGTCTTCGATGAGCCTCTGGGAGTGCCATTGGGGCACAGGACAGAGGCAGCCAGCCAGAGGGCAGGTGGCCCTCTAGCTGGGCAGCCTTGCACAGCATCGAGGGAGACAGAGTGCAGAGAATCTCCTGGGTCAGCAGTAGGGGTGGGCAGTCAAGTGACTGCAATCTTGGGTGACTCTGGGGGACGCAGGAGGCTCGCTGCTGGGTATAGCAGGGGGTAAGCTCCGCTCATGGAAGGACTGTGGTTTTCTGGAAGTGTCTCTGCTTCTGTCCTCATTTCTCCAGCCACAGCCCCAAGCCTGCTGGCGGCTGGGGGCTCAGTAGAGGGAAGCTGGAAGGAGCCTGTTTAGAAAGTTGATGTTGGGGAGACCAGTGTTGCGGAAAAGGCAATGGGAATGTCTTTTCCATTATGTGGTGGGGGGGGGTGGGTGGGAAACCCATATCCAGAGTGGTCCCTCCCAGAGGTGAAACACCTTTTCCACTGATTTCATTTCCCCAGGCCTGGATGGTGGGGTCTGTGGCCAGTGAATGGGGCTCGGAAATGGAGCCTAAGCCTGCTGCAGCCCCCTGGAGAGACAGACAGTGGCCACGTGGCAGTGCATAGATGGTTTGGTTCTGATGATACTCCTCTGTTGCAGGACAACTAAGAGCCTCTGCATCTGCCATGGATTGCCTCCTGCAGGTCACTTCATAAATAGGGGGTAGTCTGAATGTGGTAGTCTTATCTGACCATGTATTTTATACTGACTGGTACAAATATTCTCTCATGCTGCCACGTGGGACTAGCTAGATCTTACCAGCATATTTGCCTGGCCACATTGGATCCCTAAGTAATTATACCAGAGAGAAATGCTGTTTGCCTCCAAGCAAGCAAGCATGGCTCCCCTGATAACTCAAAGGCAACTAAAATACAAAACTACCGTGAAGTAAAGATGAGACTCTTGTGAAGGCTTGGAGAAATACTTAACTGGCATTAGTATAGTCTTGGGTACAGAGACATGCCATCTCAGAAACCCCATTCTCTACCCTATAAAGGCATTTCCTAGGCTGCTCTTGGCTCAAGACATTAGCATCTAAAAGGGCCTAGGTAAGGTGCTGGGAGAAAATACCTGAGGGCATTTGACCCTGCCTGCTTCCCATAAAAGTGGGAGGTCTGAGTTGCAGGGGGATAAAACCAGCCTGCTTCCTCTCTTGAGCGCTCTCTCTTTTTTGGGCTCTCTTTTGGGGCTCGCACTCTTCTTGGGTCGCTCTTCCCCTTCTGCCGGAGTCTTGTCTTTGTCTCCTCTCTATAGGGCCTTAACACATGGTGGCCGCCATCTTGGCCTACACGTGGCTGGGGTTATAGCCGTGAATCCTAAGCACAGGGTCTTTTTCCTATTGCTGATTTGTATGCCTGAACCTGTGATAAGTAAAGCATCTTAAAACCTGCTCCGGATTCCTGAGTTTTCATCTGTTCCCCCGCTTCGGAGGTAGAAGGGAACTCACTTCCTGGTACTGTTGGGGACCCCAGTGACTCCCTGACACTCCTCCTCTTCATCCTCCTCCTCCTTCTCCTCCTTGCCCTCTTCCTCATCCTTGTCCTCCTCTTCCTCCTCTTCCTCTCAGATCCCCTGTGTGCTTTCCTCCACTCTGTCCTGAATTCATTGCCTGCCTGGCCCTGTGCATAAGCCTGGGGCTCAGGGGCCTCTTTGGTCGCCTCACTGTCTTTCTCCCCATCACTGGCCCTCTTGGCACCTGAACCCCTGCACAAGGTTCTGCTATGGGACCTCACATGGCAGCCCCAGTTACTAGGTTGCTCTGGTTCCCTTCTACCTCCGAGCCGGCGGGGAACAGATGGAAACTCAGGAGCAACTTGGAGCACCAGAGCCTTTATTTTTTTTCTCGTCCAGCAGAAAGATGGTGGTGGTGGGAGAGGCCTGCTATTAACTCAAAAATTAATTTAAACAAGAAAATGGAATTAAAAAGAAGGAAAAATGAACCAAAAATATTTTTAAAAATCACCTAGGGCCAAAACTATAGCACAGCGGGGGAGGGTGTTGCCTTGCATGTGGCCAACCAGGAGTTTGATCCCGGCATCCCATCTGGTCCCCCTGAGCACCGCCAGGAGCAATTCCTGAGGGCAGAGCCAGGAGTAACCCCTGAGCATCGTCAGGTGTGACCCAAAAAGCATTTAAAAAAATCACCTAGATGGTAATAGATTTTTTTTTTTTTTTTTTTGGGTCACACCTGGTGATGCTCAGGGGTTTCTCCTGGCTCTGCACTCAGGAATTACTCTTGGTGGTGCTCCGGGACCATATGGGATGCCGGGGATCGAACCCCGGGGCCGGCACAGGCTGGGTTGCAAGCAGTACGTGCAAGGCAAATGCCCTACTGCTGGGCTATTGCTCCGGCCCCGATGGTAATAGATTTGTAATAAAACCCACAGCACCATTGAATCCACAGCTCAGCATGTGTATGACCTAGCACCGGGTGCCGCTGTGTGTGCCCCACCCCCTCAAGGCTGCGGAGTCAGCGCGGCCCAGCACTGAGCCATAGAGGTTATGCTGGGGTTCAGCTGAGGTCGGGAGAGCAGAGCTGGGGCTACCTCCAGGCACTGAAGGGCCACTTAGATGTGGCTTTGGGAGGAGCACTGGTCCCTGAGTCAGCTGTGGGACCAGTCAGCTGTTTATGGAACCCTTGTCCCCAGCTCTGGATAGCAGGACAGGGAGGGGTGGGCTTTAGGGAGCATGACCCACATCTGGCCTTTAGGGGCGTAAGCCACACCTGGCGCCATCAATCACCAGGGCCCTTCGTGGTGGGGGTGGGGGCTGCAGCTTGGCTGAAAGGCAGAGTGAAGGCCACGCAAAGCTTCTGCAGGCGTGGACACCCACAGCTGTGGCTGTTGGAGCCCTGAGGGTGCCCTACGAACAGTTCTGTTTAGTCGGAAAGAACAAGTTGGAAGGATGGATCTAACCCCAGACCTTATCCGGAAGCTGTAAAGGGTCCTGGAAGGAGGCCAGTTGGGAGCGAAGTCTGGGCTGCGGCGGGCGGTGCTGAGCCACAGGCCCTTGCTTTCTCCCCCACCCTCTTTCAGTAGAACAGCACGGGGCGGTTTATGAGCTGCCGGGTCTGCAGTGGCCCCTTGTGGCCAGGTTGAGAACTGCACTGCAGAGGGACCTTTAGTGCCGAAACTCCGCTCAGGTGCTTCCGTCAGCCCAGTACCAGCACCTGCCGGCCCTTCCTTCCAGCCACCACCCACGTATCCGTCTATAATTGCTTTTGTGTTTGATTTTGGGCCGCATCCTGAGGTGCTCAGGGCTGGCTCCTGGCTCTGCACTCAGGGGATCACTCCTGGTGCGGCGTGTAGGATCATACAGGATGAGGCAGATCAAACCGGCTCAGCAGCCTGGAAGGGAAGAGCCCTACCTACTGCACACTCTCCAGTCCACACCCGGAGTTTTCTTAAACCTAAATTTTACTTTCTCATTATTCTATCTATCTATCTATCTATCTATCTATCTATCTATCTATCTATCTATCTATCTATCTATCTATCTATCTATCTATCTATCTATCTATCTATCTATCTATCTATCTATCTATCTATCTATCTATCTATCCATCTATCTATCCATCTATCTATCCATCCATCCATCCATCCATCCATCCATCCATCCATCCATCCATCCATCCATCCATCCATCCATCCATCCATCCATCCATCCATCCATCCATCCATCCATCCATCCATCCATCATCTATCTCATCTATCCTATCTATCCATCCATCCATCCATCCATCCATCCATCCATCCATCCATCCACCATCCATCACCATCATCCACAACCATCTATCATCTATCCATCCATCCATCCATCCATCCATCCATCCATCCATCCATCCATCCATCCATCCATCCATCCATCTATCCGTCTGTCTGTCTGTCTATCATCTGTCTGTCTGTCTGTCTATCTGTCTGTCTATCTGTCTATTCATCCATCCGTCCGTCCGTCCATCTATCATCTATTTATTTTTGCATTTTACTTTTTTTGGGTCACACCCAGCAATGATCAGAAGTTACTCCTGGCTCTGCACTCAGGAATCACTCCTGGCAGTTCTCAGGGGACCATATGGGATGCCGGGATTGAACCTGCTTTGACCGCATGCAAGGCAAATGCCCTACCGCTGTACTATCCCTCCGGGCCCCTATACCTTATTTAAATTTGAATTTTATTTTCCCATTGCATCTTTTTTTTTTTTTTTTTTTTTTTGCTTTTTGGGTCATACCCGGCAATGCTCAGGGGTTTCTCCTGGCTCTGCACTCAGGAATAACTCCTGGCGGTGCTCGGGGGACCATATGGGATGCCGGGGGATCGAACCCAGGCCGGCATGGGCCGGCTGCGTGCAAGGCAAACGCCCTACCCGCTGGGCTATCTCTCCGGCCCCTTCCCATTGCATCTTATATAAACACTGTGGTTTACTGATGTTGTTTGTTCATGGTAATTTGTTGCAGACATTCAATAGACAATCACCAGTCCACCACCGTTGCACCTTCCCATCACCTTAATCTCCAGTTTTCCAACCCACCCTATAGTAGGCCCTAAAATAATTCATTTTATATTGCTTGTTATAGTTTGCTACAAGAATAATCAAAAACTGTTTCCTCAGAGGATAGTTGGTGAAGACTGTGTATCTCTCACCATGGAGCTATTAAACCCTTACATAGAAGATTACTAACATGTTAGAAGTTAAGCCTTCAGTGTTGATATTTTATTAATCAAAATGGATGCCTTCTACACTACAGCCCATCCACTGTGCTACTCCCTGGTTTGTCAGTGTTGTTGCAGCTGCATACTTTTTTGGGTCACACTCCAGCAATGCTCAGGGGTTACTCCTGGTTCTGCACCCAGGAACTTCTTCTGGCGGTGCTCGGGGAGCCATATGGCATGCTGGGGGATAGAACCCAGGTCAGTCATGTGAAAGGCCTTACCCAAGTGATATTTATATTATTATATATATATATATCACTTGATCACTTGAATCCCGTTATTCATCGATTTGCTCGAGCGGGCGCCAGTAACATTTCCATTGGACTCTATCACGTGCCAATGTAGCCCAATGACATCTGGTTGATTCAGGAATATGAAGAGCCTCAAATCGTTCCTTCAGGGTCTTGACAAGGAAGTCTGACCATCTTGTAGGTGGGCGGCCACGTGATCTTTTGTCATCCTGTGGGATCCAGTCGGTAATGGCTCTAGTCCAGCGGTTGTCTCCAAATCGCATTACATGTCCAGCCCATCTGATTTTCGATGCCTTGGCAAACGAGACAGCGTCCCTGATTCTGGAATAGCGACAGAGGTCAGAACTCCGGATTCCTTCTCTCACTTGAGTGACGCTTGATATTCCAAGCATAGCTCTTTTGATTCCTCTCTGGGAGGCCCGAATAGCATTCTCATCCTGCTTTCGTAGGGGCCCAGGTCTCTGAGGCGTATGTTAATGCAGGGAGAACGGTGGAGTCAAAGAGATGTGCCCGGAGCCGAAGGTTCTTTGTCCTTTTAGCTATTTCTTCGATGCCTTTGAAGGCATTCCATGCCGCTCTCTTCCTCCTCGCAGCTCAGGTTTTAGGTCGTTCATCATGTTGATTTCTCGACCTAGGTACACATAGCTGTTGCATTCAGAGGTGTTTGTTCCATTGAGAGTGAATGGGGACTCTGGAACTAGTTCATTCTTCATAAACATAGTTTTCTTTAGATTCAGCTGTAGACCTATCTTTCCACATTCTCGGTCGAAGTCAGCCAGCATTTGTGCCGCTTGACTAATGTTTGGTGTGATTCGAACGATGTCATTAGCGGCAGGAGGTGGTGTAGTTGCCGACCATCTATCTTCACTCCCATTCCTTCCCATTCTAATTGTTGCATGATGTTCTCGAGAGTGGCGCTGAAGAGTTTTGGTGAAATGGTATCACCCTGTCGAACCCCTCTTTTCACATTAATGATCACTTCTTTGTAGAATGGTGAGATCCTGGTGGTGAATCCGTAATACAGCTCACGAAGGATCTTGATGTATTGGGTTTGAACACCCTGTTTGACTAGGGCTTCGATGACTGCTCCGGTCTCCACAGAATCAAAGGCTTTCTGTAAATCAATGAACGTGAGACAGAGGGCATCTTGTACTCCCTACAAACCTCAATGAGTTTGGTTACTGTGTGGATATGGTCAATTGTGCTGGAATCCTTTCCGGAAGCCTGCTTGCTCACATGGTTGTCTTTCATCTAGTGTTCTGCTAATCCTGTTCAGGATGACTCGTGTAAACAGCTTGTAGATGACGGACAACAGGCAGATGGGACGATAGTTGCCGATGTCGTGAATGTCTCCCTTCTTGAACAGTAGAACTGTCCTGCTGGTTTTTCCATTGGGAGGGCACCTTGCATTCGGACAGGTAGTGTGTGAAGAGCCGAGCTAGTGTATTGATGAATACCGATGGCAGATTCTTCAGTTGTTCGGGTCTGACTTTGTCTGGGCCTGGTGCTGTTCCCTTCTTTACTGCGAGATGGCATGCTCGGATTTCAGAAGGGAGAACGTTGGGAATGACATATCCATCCTGTGGAATTTGGTATGTGGGTAGGTGGATATGGCTATCAAAGAGATTTGAGTAGAAGTCCTGGATAATCTTCTCCATTGCCTTTCTGGAAGATGTGATAGATCCATCAGGGCGTCGGAGGGCAGTCATCTTGGTCTTAGGGTTGCTTTGGGGGGTCACACCTAGTGATGCTCAGGGGTTACTCCTGGCTCTGCACTCAGAAATTACTCCTGGTGGTGCTTGGGGATCATATGGGATGCCGGGATTGAACCCAGGTTCAATTTGCTTTGCAAGGCAAATGTCCTCCCTGTTGTGGAGTTAAGTTTTTTAACTCGGTGGCTTTTGGGACACGTGCATGGCAGCCACAGATTCTGGAAGTGCAGGGGATGGGGGGGAGGTAGTCTATCCCTGGCTCCATGAAAGCCTGGAGATTTCAGTCACAAATCCCACATACCTGAGTTTTCCAACAGATTCCTTTCTGACATTCTCTCATGGAGAGCTGTGGGGTCAGGCCTGGCGCATGGGAGGGACAGAGTGTGGAGATTTTTTGGCTATCTGCGCTCTGTTTGGGGGAGCCTGGATGATTCAGCCTTGGGTGGGGTCTGGGAGCATCTCTGCATTGTGTTGATCTTTCCTGGGATTTATGAGTCTCTGATCATGGCCCATACCCAGCATTTTAAAACTCTTGCTGTATGTCCACTCCCTCCAGCCTGGAGTTGGACCCTGACAGGGCTGAGGTCTCCTGAGGCAGGAAGTTGGGTCCAGCCAGCCGGTCTCTCTCTGCCCCCACCTCCATCCCAGGGCCTCTGCATCAGGAATTCCTGGTTCTGGATCAGCTTCTGGTCCTGCAGCTGGCCTGTCCTGCAGCCTGGTTGGTTCATCTCCTAGACTGTCCTCTATAGCACCCCCTTGCCAGCTCCATCCTAGGTCACACTGGGGCTGATAATGTTAAAGATAAAGAATCCATTGGAGGCATACTTGTTTTTCATTGCTTTAATAACTGAATTTTAAGCATTCTGTGAGCACATTCAACAATTCCTTGTACTTGTGGATTATACGGAATTTCTGTAATATGTTTGATCTGCCATTCCTCACAAAAGGATTTGAAGGTTTTGCTGGTGTAAGCAGGACCGTTATCTGTTTTTATGGTATGGGGAACATCCATGACAGAGAAGCACTGGAGTAAAAAGAACAAACAGATTTAGCTCTTTCAGATGTCATAGGAACAGCCCATATGAACCGAGAATATGTATCAATGACCACATGAAGGGAAAGGTTTGTTGGGAAATAAGTTAGTATGGAGTTATATCCATCTGCCACAATTGGTTTATCTGCAAACCTCGAGGATTTGCTCCTGCCACATGAGATGTACAATGTAAAGGAGCACAGACAGGACAGTTCGGACAATTTGTCCAGCTTGTCTCCATGGGATGTCAGGGTGTACATGAGGGCGGCGAGCATTTGTATGCAGAGTCTAGTGCTCTTCCTCAGCTGATTTAAATACTGGTGCTGCCAAGAGATCTGCTGCCTCATTTCCTCGAACCATTGGCCGGGGACTCAGCTGTGAGAACGGATGTGGGAGATGTATATAGGGAATGTTCTTTTTCGGAGGAGATCTTGTAGTTTATGGAGTAGCTCCTGAATTATAGGATTATGGGCATTTAAAGAAGCAGTGACAATTCCAGGGAAATAAACCAACTACATATGCAGAATCACTCACCACATTACATGGGCCAGATAAATGGGATAGTAAATGTATCAGGGTGGCGAGTTCCACTTGTTGGGCAGATTTATAATTTGTATGCATAGTAGTGGTCAATGAAGGACCGTAATTCCCACCCCTTCCTGATGAGGAGCCATCAATATAATACACTGGAGCATCAGGAATGGGAGAGGAGCCGGACAATAGTGGAAATTACAAAAGGAGTCCTTTTCAGAAATTCCCAGGTTTTTCCAGCTGGGTAATGATAAGATATTTCTCCTGAAAAATCTGCTAAAGCTTTCTGAAGGATTTCACTGAGTGGTAAAACAGCTTCAATTTCTTTTTTTAGGGTCAGGTAGTACAATTACATGGGGATCATGTCCAAGTAATACTTGGGTTCTTGATCTTCCCTTAATTATAAGGTTGGCTATCATCTCAAGGTAAGGTGTAGCAGTACGATTCTGCTTGTTATGTAAGTAAACCCATTCTAACGGTCCAGATAATTGGGCTATAGCAGCAGTTGGAGACTCCGGGAGTGTTGAAGACCAAGAACCATACCTTTTCTCCGGGTTAAATCTGGAGAGGTAAGATTTTGAAGCCGATCCATGAAAAAATCTAATTCCTTCTGAGCTTTAGGAGTTAGTTGCCTTGGGCTATTTAAAGCAGGATCACCTTCAAGGGTATGAAACAAGTTACTGAGCTCACAGTTAGGAATACCAAGGGAGGGGCGCACCCAGTTGCTATCTCCCAACAGTTTTTGAAAAATCATACAAGGTTTTGAGTCTTTTTTGACTAATGGAAATTTTTTGAGGACACACTGTAGTGCGGTCAAGAGCATAGCCCAAATATTCATATGGAGGCTGCATCTGGATTTTTCCGTAGCTACTTGTAAGCCAGCCTCTGGTAAAACTGTCATTACATCATTATATAAATTCTGGAGATCTCTTGAATTATCACAAGCTAGCAGAATATCATCCATGTAGTAGATGATGTATGCACCAGGAAATTTAGCACCGAATGGGTCGCAAAAAACCTCATCAACAAATGTTGACACATCGTAGGTGAATTAGTCATCCCTTGGGGCAATACTGTCCATTGAAGCCTATGTAAAGGGCCTTTACGATTAATAGAAGGGACTGAAAATGCAAACCTTTTCCGATCATCTGGGTGGATAGGTATGCTGTAAAAGCAGTCTTTTAAATCTATGATAATTAGCGGCCAATCTTAGGGAATAGCTGCTGGAGGGAGCCCAGGTTGCAGGGCTCCCCATGGGGACCATAGTAGAATTTACATTCCTTAAGTCAATTAGCAAATGCCATTTGCCTGATTTTTTCTGTATCACAAAAACAGGAGAATTCCATTCTGAAAACGTTTCCTCAATATGTCCTAAATTCAGCTTTTCTTCCACTAGATTTGTTAGCGCCTCTAACTTTTTGATATTGAGGGGCCACTGTGGTGTCCATATAGGTTTGTCAGACTTCCACTGAATACAGATAGGTGGTGGCGCTTAACCACAGCGGCCCCAATTAAAAAGGGTTACTCCTGAGTTAGGCTTTATTAAGGGAGCTGGAACAGGTGCCCGATGGGGGATTGGACGAGGTATGTGGATTACTGCCCCTACTGCTCCATCATGTCTCGACCCCATAAAGTTAAAGGCATAGGGGCTATATAAGGCTGGACCATGGCTACGTTCCCTCAGGGCCAATACCACGGCAGCCATCTCGCACTCTGTCGGAGAAGAGAAGAGGAGATATTACCTACCCGCTCAGGCTATGGGACACTTTCTTTAGGGCCCAGTTAGAGGGCCAATACTTGGTGGAGATTATGGATATGTCTGCCCCCTGTATCCAACATGCCTTTGAATTTCCTTTTATAAATTTTGATGGGTATAATCGGCCGCTTGGCCTGCCGAAATTCTGGTAGTGTACCCAACTAGATAGTTAGCAGGTGGCTGGTGGGCTTGGTTCTGTATGGCTGTATAACCAACAATGAAGTTGGCAGAAAGGTTGGTACTGTTTAAACCACAGTTCTAGGGTGTTCGGACTGACTAGACAGATCCTCAAAAAATAATAATAGTTTGCTAAGTGGTTCCCCTTTTTTAAAAGTCCATTTAGTTGGCACAGAGATTGACAGTATTATCTCTCCATGAGATTTAGGATCCAGAAGTCCAAAATGCACCTTAATTCCCTTAAATTTCAGTCAATTCGCTCCCTGAATTAAACCCATACTACCTGGGGAGCAGATCCTTTTTATCCCTGTTTTTAGCATGTAAGGATCTTGACTTGGGTATATTGTGACAGTCTTAGGGCAGAGAATGTCGAGACTACCATTGCCTGATGGGGTAGGCCAAGAGAGTATTTATTGACTGCAATTCTGTGGATTCTGATTCGGGAGGATACTGGGCAGGTGGAATGAACAAGAATGCCCCTGGATTCAGCTGGGCCTGGGGCTGGCCCCTCACCCAGTTTCCCGCATTTGGGGAGGCATAGGTGTTATCTGAGCCTGCGGAGCTTGTGGAACCTGGAATGGGGTCCATATAACATTTCCCATAAGGATTATTAGGGATGTTGCCCTGTATTGATAGTTCTAGAAGATGGG